>RJWM01005893.1:0-88310 GCA_004363535.1 Dasyprocta punctata | reverse complement strand
ATGGATTACAAACTGGTGGTCAACTTAGCACCAGCTTCAGCTGGTGTTGAGTTAAAGATGTTCCACCTGAAGAAAGTTGCCAGCATAAATAGGGACGTGGGGAAGAAGAGCCGGGCGTTGTGGGCTCTTCCAAGAGTTGCTGTTGGAGCCGCTGGTTCTCCTGGAGGTGCTTGTCACGCTGGCTTCTCCAATGTGGATTCGGCCATTATCGTCGGAGGAGCTCGGCACCTCATCGGTGAAAGTGGCTGTGGTTCATGTTGTGAGAGCTCTGCTCCTCACACCGTGCATCGCTTCCTGGTTCCGGAGGGGAGGCTGTGTGCTGGAGAACCTGGTCACGCTGGGCTTCCTGACCTGTGCTCAACTGTTCTCCATCGTCGGAGGAGCGCGGGAACTCGTTGCCGTTGGGGATGGCTGTGGTGATCTTCAGGGCAGCCCCGCTTCTTCTTTTGAGCGTGACTTCTCGGCTCCTACGTAGAACCCTCAACCCACTGCACAGCTCCTTCACCCTGCTGGCATAGACTTTCTGGTTCCACCGCTGACCTGTGGCCTTCCCAGCACAGAACTGTAAATAAACTGGCATGAGCCCTTATTGGGGGCTCTTAGATTCCCAGTTGGTACTGTGGGAGGCATGGTCATGCATTTGGGTCTCTAGTGGGACCCTTGCATGATATTGCTGTGGGATCCAGGCCCTTGGCTATCCTGGGTCTTAGTGTTGTGGACAGATCTTCCTGCACCGTCTCGTGTTTAACTTTGGGTGATTATTATAAAACAGTATTATAAATCCTGTGTCCTGTATGTAGTTGTTCTCCCTGTAACCCCTGACTACAACATGATTAATACAGGATTCTAAATTATAAAACTACTACTTGAATTGTACACTTAAAATGTAATATTTATTACATGAGAGTACAGCACAGTCATAAAATATGCCCTGTTAAGTTGATGCTATGAAACAAAGAATCAGCAACATTTAATGGCTTATGTAAAATTAAATTTGCTTTTCTCACATGTACTGTTCTGAGTAGAAGGATCTACTCTGCTCAGTGTAGTTTCTCAAGAAACTATATATATATATATATATATATATATATATAATTCTCTAAGATTGTCTTTATCTACATAGTCAAAGGGAGTTGGGAGTTGTTTCTATATTCATGTGTCCTTGTTCTAATTCCACTGTAATAGGAAAGATTTTCAGGGAAGTTCGTTGTCATTAACTTTAGAAGAACTGGAATTTAAACCTATTACTTCTATTTCCATTTCAAAAACTATAAAACTAGTTATATGGCCACTCCTACCTGAATTTCTTTGAGAGTTTAGGTAAGGGAGGTATAGCAACATTAAGGAAAGTGAAGATAAAACACTTATCTGAGGGGGTGGGAAAGTAACCTGAGAGGGAAGAGCAGAATGATTCCAGATAGTATTGAAGTCTCAGTGGAGACTTATAAGAAAGGAACTTCAAGTGAAGTTATTGTAGTTCTATTTCTAATCATTTTCATCTCCACTGTATACAGGTGGAATATTGTGGTATTCAGCCAGAGGTGGCTTAGATAAAAGAGTGTAGTGAAGTGAGAGAAAAGTAAGGAAACTGTGAATGTATGGAAGGGAGTGATTATAATGGTTAACCACTTTTCAGACAAATAAACAGGCTCTTAGAAGGTCAAAGAGTCACCAAAGGTCCTAAGCCTAGAAATATGTGGAGTAAAGAGTTGACCTTGAGTCCGCTTGATGCCAATTCGTGGCCTTACAGCATTACAGGACAATGAAACATTGATGTAGGCTACAGCTGGAAGAAAACGTGATTGACCTAATAACCCCTGTGTATCAGGGAAGTTCAAGCACAAATTTGTATAATAATACTCAACTATTTGACTTCACAATACAGACAGAAATTGCATTGAATGACAAAAATGAGTAAAAAGAATTTCCAAATTGATTTGCCCAGTAATACATTTTGTTATCATATAGTGACAAGTAAGCCCAACCACTTTCTTGTGTCAGTCAATAAACTAAAGTCTAGAAATTATAAGCAAAGTCTAAGCTAGAACAAAGGGCTTTTGATATCTGGGTGCTCATTCTTTCCATTACATCATGCAATTTGAGGTGGGTTTCATACAATTCAGCCTACTGCCAAGAATACTGAACATGTAACATTCTGATTGCCTTCATACCATTATTTTTAGATGTGTTCTCTGATTCTGTAATTCGTATTACAAGATTTTAAACACTGATACTAATAACTTTATTCTTTTAGTCCCTGTATGACTCTTTGTATCCTTTATCCCAAAATTTCATTGAAGCTAAGAATTCAATGTGCTAATCTGACTGGTTTGAGAAGAACAGAGTAAAAATAAATAAGGGTTGATAATGAGAAAAGCAGCAAGATCTTCACAATCTCCCAAGTAATTTTCAACTGAAAAATCTGAAGATGAGCTTAAATGCTATAACTGGCATGTAGTGTTTATTGAATTTTTTCTTACATTCCTGAGTAATTTCACATTACTCAGGTTGTGTCATTATGCATTTCTATCACAATAGGAGAAAAACATTAAACTAATAAATGTCGTGTCTCGTTTGTCAAGATCTGAGTCAGTAGCATGAAGCACCCTTCATTGTAAATGTAATTTAAAAGATGCAACCATACTTCTCCATTTGAAAATACCCAAGTGGTTAGTATTGAGCCATTTTCCTAATACAATGAACACTGAAAATAATTTGACATATGGGAAAGCTATTTGAGACCAGATGATTATAAAGGAAGACTAAATGAGAGGCTGCATATTTTACTTGTACAAGTTATATTTTATCCTTTTCTGAAGAGCATCAAGGCCGTTCTGAAAATGGCTACTTATAGAATGGCACATTGCTTAAAATGTTATAAAGAAATCAGTTCCTATTTTCCTAGATATTGCTGTCTAGATACTCGTCTTGCCACCACAGAGTGGTTGGCCTTCAGTGCAAACACCTCAGAACTGTTTACAAAGAGCAGTAAACTGGCTAATCTGTATTTGAAGGTTTGAACGATTGAGGCCAGGAAAAGTCAAGCCAGAAGAGGTTAAAAACCACAGAAGAAGGAAAGAGGCAGAGGTCAGTCTTCTTCTTTTCATCTCACTTATGAAATTAGGAGCTCAATCCCCATCAGGAGGAGATAAGATAGTAAGGGTAGGATAATGGCAAGGAACAATCCTTTGCAGGATTCCTGGGTTAGTCACTTTTGACAGATATTGGTTGTGAACTTTTACATATTAGAATTCATGCCTAAATATTGAAACACTGTACATCTAGAAGGAAATCGAGTTCAGATGTGTCTGATCACCTGTACAGTGTGACTGGTTGATGTGTCTAAAATTACTGATTTCTAAAGTAGAAATGGCAGTTTTCCTATTCAGGGGTGCAAGAATCTCTTCAGTAAAAGATAATCCTGCCAAAGTGCAGGTGGTAGACACACCCTAACGTGGCCTCTAATGATTTTCCACTTCTTGGTATTGATGTCTTCCCCTAATTTTCTCCAGTTGAGGATGAGCAGAACATGGGTCTTGCTTCTAACAAGTCGTTTTGGGCGAAGACGAAGAGATTTCACTCACTTGATTAGATTACATGATATGGCAGATGGAGCATCACACCTGTAAATATGTTACAATACCTGAAACTCTATTTATACAAGATGCCATCTTGGCTCACTAGATTTACGGATGCTGGCGATCAGCTTGATTAAGTAAGTGGCCATGTTGAAGAAACCTCTGTGGAAATGAACTGCAGGTAAGTTTTGTGATCTGAGGGTAGCTTCTAGATAACAACTAATCAAAAGCCAACACATTCACTAATACAACTGTAGGAAAATGAGTTATCTAAACATTTGAATGAGATTGGAAGTGACTCTTTCCCTAGTGAAGCCTCCAGAAGAAATATCCATTCTAGCCAACATTTTAATTGCAGTTTTGTGAGAAACTGAAACAGAAAACCCAACTCCTTCATGCCCACACCTCTGATCCACAAAACTGGTGAGATAAGAAGCATGTGTGTTGTTTAAAACCAAGTTTTGGCTGGCTTATTATGCAGCAAAGGAAAAATGATGCAGCGCAATATGTGAAGTTCTGGAAAACATCGGGACTCATAAATTTATATGGAATATAAAATGCTTCATGATGAATAGAGGGTTGGGACAGACCATTTTAAAATCATGCAATTACATTAACAGAGAACAAAATAAATTTTTTAAAAAACTCCCCAGAAAATTTAGAATACAATGTAAATTGCTAAGAGATACATAATAGTAAATGTTCACTGAACACTGTTAAAGGTAGTTTGAAGGAAGATGGTTTAAGGGTAGGATTTGCTAATTTATGTGGGCAGAGGTACATTGCACAGAGATCTAAGAGAATGGAACAAGCAGCTCCCAAGCAGAGAAGGTTGTCTAACCTATTAGGAAGTTCCGGGCAGCAAGTAGATACCATGCACAGTGTGTCAGTTGCTTCTGTAACAGAGCTCCACAGCCTGGAATACTTTGCACAGTGGTTATGAATTGTCTCACAGTCTGAAACGTGCATCTCAGGTCCCAGTGAAGAGTCACTGAATCAACATCTACATTACACAGAATGATCACCAGTGATTCTGATGCATAACACATTTGAGAAACATGGACCTAGCACAGTAGTTCTCAGGCTTTAGCACTTGAAGGGCTTATAAAATCATAGTCACATAAAAATGAATAAGTTTCTGTCTACTATTTCACAGAAGTGTTATTATACTTAACATGCTATATAATATAATTTTAAAAAGTAAGAGAGAACTTTTAAGGTTCTCATCACAAAGAAATGATAAATGTTTCAGATGATGAATAACCTAAATAGACTCAGATACCCTTACAGCCTTGTAAGGGTGAAAAAATTCTAATTCCCCCCTCACTAAGAAAATAACAGATTTTGGAGGTCTGCCTCTACTAGTGTTAAATTAATTGACTTGAAACCTGGACATTTCTAACAAGTTCGTGAGTGATCTCAATTCTGATGCTACTGGTCAGTGAGAGTTCCAGCATTAATAAATGCGGAGAGTGGGAAGCAACATAAGGAATTTGATAAGCTCCCTGCTTTATCCAGAATCCACACCAGAGATGGGATAGGATTGAGCCTGCATGTCAAGCTTATTGATAAGGTTAACCTCGAAGAGCTAGCAATATTAAAACTTGATGAGTACCATTTGTCCTATCCATGAGCAGGCTTTACATGTTTTTATTTTGGTAATTATATTGGTCATTTTCTCATCATTGGTACAAAATACCAAACACCCTCAAGGAGAGATTTATTTTGGTTCAGGGTTTCAGAGGATTCAGTTCCTTGCCACCTGACTCCAGAGCAGAAACAGCAGAACCACAGGGCTGAAGAAAGCTGTTCACTCTATGGCAGCCAGAAAACAGAGAAAGAGGAGGAGCCAAGAACAATGGCACAGTCTTCCAGGTCCTGCCAGGGTCCCACCTCCAACCAGCCCGTAACTTCTAGCAGAATATTGAGCTGCTGAACTCATCTGTAGGTTAATGCACTGATGAGTATAGTGCCCCCCATCATCCAATCACTTTCCAAACTTATGAGATGGGGGGGAGCATTTTAGATCTAAACTGTAACAGTGGCTTCTTAGACATTCCATTCTATTGTATATTTTAAAACCAGCGTTAGTTTATTTGATTGACTGTGATCGTTCTATTGAAACATATTTGGCATCTTAATCTTGAAAGCAGAAAACGTGGAAGAAATTTATTCCTAAAACTTGATCTGCATGTTTTTCATTTTTATGTATATAATCATATCAACTACAGATACTGTTCCTCCTTTCCCTCTAAATAATAGATATCTTATTGGTTTTATCTGAAATTTTTGCAGGGGCTAGGAGTGTTGAGTTTGTAGCCAAGTTCCTGGGTTCAATCATAGCTATGGAACTTATGTCATAACCTTAGATATAAGTGATCTTACCTCAATTTCTCAACTTTATCAAGCTAGTTGTGCCTACTGCATATGTTCATACTAGTTGAAGAATTGTTATCTGAAATACATATTCTAATTAAGTGAAACTAATTCCATAGAAAGTGCTTATAATTTCCCTAGGTTTCTGTCTCTACCTGGCACAAGGGCTACTTTCTTTTCTTTCTCTTGAACTCAGTTACATATTTAAAAAGTTTGTATCCAATACTCCTGTGTGTTTCTAGCAAGATGGGGGCTGTTAGTATGAATTTGTTTGCCTGGATTTCTAGAAGTAGCCTAGATCATTGTTTCTCAAATTGTACTCTATGTATCTGTGGTACTAAGTCACCCAGAATGCTTATGAAAAAGATAGATTCCCAGACACCCAAGATCAAACCTACTAGAGTAGAATTTTAGAACCAATCTCCTGGTGTCTACATTTTAAACCAGTGAAACCCAGGCACACTCAGGTGTAATAGCCACCTTTTGGGGATTTCCAGTCTAGCGCTTCAGGGCAGATAAGACAACCAAAGCCCCATGGAAGGGAAGAACTCCAGTTATATAGGGTTCCTTGCTCAATTTTCTGCATGAATAATTTCTGACTCACACAGGCAAGGGGAAGATCCTTAAAATGTCAGAGTTGTTTTTCGTTAGTCCTGAATTTCAGAGTATTGTTGACTTCCTGATTTTGCTTGCCTTAATAATGAATCCGTAAGTGTTTGAGAGCCTGTTGTGGGCATTTCCTAGTAGAGCTGAAATAAGAAAGGCAACTCCAAGCAGTGTAGAGAAACATCGGCCTGTAAGTCTGGTTTGGTTTAGATGAAAAAAACAAAATAATTTTCTGTTTCAAGCTTATTGGAGGTTGTAGTGAAACTGCACTCCATCTGTTTGAAAAACAACCTTCTTACGGCAATTAAATGTAGCATATTTTAATTTAGTTCCCAATAAGTTTAGCTTGTGTAATTTAAAGTTTTTTTTTTCAGGAGGCGTCTTCTAAACATTATAGCTCAGTGCCTAACCTAGTAAGTTCAATCCTTTGTAAAGGAATACTCAATGCATATTTAAACTCTCAAAGTTGTACTTTTAATAGACTAAGAGGTGTGGTTAAGATATATAATCAGAAATGTCCTTCTCAATATAAGGGAATGGTCACAGGGTTTACTGTGGAGGCACAGTGCTAATGAATATGTATTTTTTCTCTAACCAAATTGTAGTCATGTATCAGGTATACTTAGCATTTGGGTAGATGATTTTTAATTCTGAGAAAGGAAGTCAGCATCTTGTTACTGATGATTTGAAGAACTTAGGCCTTTAGTAGTACAGGGAAAAATCCTGCTGCACAGGCTCATCTGAGAATAGTGATGAGACTGAGCAATGGAGGCCAAGATGCTCTCTGAGGGCATAAAAGGATGTGTAGGAGCCACTGGCACTCATCATCCTGAAGGACGCTTCCACCTCCTGAAAAATCTCTCTGTTTAGCTATCTTATAGTGGTCTACTCTTCCCACGTATTCTGATGACATGTCATTTCCGCCCACTTACTGGATACCCAAAACTAGCAAAATACTCTCTCTTTCTCTCTCTCTCTCTCTCTCTCTCTCTCTCTCTCTCTCTCTCTCTCTCTCTCTCTCTCTCCAGTGTATTCACCGTGAGTCTGGGTGAATATATTTATTTCCCAAGTACAGTATTTCTCAGCAGGATTAGTCCTCCTTAGGACTAGTTGAGATTTAGTGTTAAACTACAATATCTTTTCACAAAAGATAGCAAGATATGACAGAACTCAAACCACTCTTGTGCAAGTTTGGATAATTTTAAAGAGAAGAAGAGAGTTAGAAGAAATGTTACGGTTAGGGTAAACAGTGCTTGTATTAAGCAGTGGCTAGAGTAACAGAGACTGATAAGAAAGATTAGCAAATAAAACATGAAATCCACAAAAAGTCCATAGGTCTTTGGAATCTTGCTATGGATTGCAGAGTGTTAGATAGGTCAGTAATATTTATTTATTTAGAGAATAATTTTAACAAAATAGCATTTGTATATTTTATGTAAAATATAGACCTCATAATTTGGTCCAAAAGTGTATCAATTACATGTAATAAATTTTAAGCCTCTATTACTATGAAAAACAGAAGTATACAGATGGTAAAATATTTTGTTTAGCAGCGTTCATAATCAGAAACCAAGGTCCCAGTTTTCCATCCTATTGCTTGCACTATACTGTATTTTTAATCTCCCATTCAGTGTGTATTGCTCATGAAGAGACTGGTTGTTTAAAGCATGAAGCCCTCGCCAAAGTATTATGAGTTATAATCTAAACATGATCAAATTATAAATAAAATGCTAGGAGAGAAAATAGTCTTTTCCATGCAGTCAAATTCATAAAATGATGCGGTGGACCACCTCCTTTCAGACATCAGCATGTTTTGTTTTATATTTGCTACACTCACAGCAAACACATACGCATACCACAAACCATTTATCAGAAGTGCATAAAGAGTGAAATGGGGGTTGTAATTGTCCCCCGACTTTTATTCTCTGCTATAAGTATCTCCAACAAAATCATAGCTTTTTCCACTGTTCTTCCAAGCTCAGTAAAGTTCCAAAGCTGTTATCTGTACAGGTGACTCAATGTGGTTGGCAAATGGTGAGCTACCAACCAGTTGAAAAGTGGTGCATAAAGCTCCAAAAGAGGTGTTTTTGCAACAGCGACATTGGAAAATGCATCTGTAAGCGAAATGTGTGCAGTTGCTTTTGCAGCTATGAGTTTTCATTTTGAAAATATTGCTCGAAAGAATTCAAGTATTTGAAATAACAATTATTAACCTAAAATGTTTGTGATTCAAAGTAGTCCTACCATTTAAAAATTTAGACTGATGATTCTTGCTTCTACAAAATTGCAGCGGAAATAAGTACTCAGAGTAATATAAGATATTTCCATTCTATTAGCAATAATCGCGCCTCAGATAAACCTCATTGGCTACGATACTGCCACTACGCAAAGCTGATATTTCCATTCTAAATTGAAGAATCATGAGTTACAAAAGTTGAGTTGCTTTAGGCCTTTCTAAAGAGGAGATCTCTCTCTATAAAAACCTTATTCAGATATAAAAGACAGATTCAACTTCTGCATTAGTGAACCATTCCCCAAGAGCAGCAATTGTGTGGGTAAAACTAATTTTATAAAATTTATTTAAAATCTCTGGAATGCGTCTTAAAGGCATACAGGAAATGAAAAAATATGTACTCAACAAAATCTAAAAATATTGTTCATAAAAGTTTATGAAACACTGAGAATCTGTGGCATTAGAGCCATAACATTTTCTCTCCTTCCCCCATTCACTTTGGTATGACAGAAGCTCTACTTAAAGTGGAGGTGGCCAAGAAATGGGGCTCTCTTACCAAATCCCCCAGATCTGAGTCAGGGCTGTTGTATCTCCCAAAAAAGACAGGTCATAGGAATACCCTTTTCCCCTACTTCAGTGTTGCATAATGAAATGAAGTCAGAAATCAGTATCACAAAGAAACATGAAAAATTTACACAAACATGGAAATGGGATCATATGTTCCTACTTAAAGGGTCAATCACAGAAGGAACCATATGAGAAATTAGGAAAACCATTAAATGAAAGAAAATGATGAAGTGCCATTCCAAATGTTGTGGGAGGCCCTGAAATCAGTGCTAAGAAGAATTTATAGCTATAAACACATATTTTTTTAAAAAAAGAAGACTCTCAATTGTATTATCTGAGCCAACACCTTAAAATACAGTAAAAATATAGTAAGTCGAAACTAAGTAAAAGAAGGGAATACTAAAACTTGAATTGGAGGAAATGAAATGAAAATTTAAAACTAAAGTAAAAATCAAAAAAATTAAATTTTGCTTCTTATAAAAGTGAAAAGATCCTTTTCCCTTCCCTCTTTCCCCCTTTTCCCTTCCCAGTTACTTTTGCTCTTCGAGCTGTTTTTTACCCTTCCATAGTATTTATTATAGATTTTGGATCTTATATACTTTTTCAGTTTCTTACACTAGGGAGACAATATGGTGTTTACACATGTGGGTTTGATTTATTTCACTTATGAGTATGGTCTCAAGTCGTGACCATTTACTTATAAAAGTCTCAGTGCAAAGATATAAATCTATATATATGTATAGGTAAGATAACTAAAACGAACACACTGCTGAATGTATTCATTATTGAGAAAGAACAATTAATACTGATATGATTAGATCAATTTTGCATGTCTATATCTGTTAATGTAAACAACCATTTTAAAGATAACAATACGCAATATTGCAACCATTGTCAAGTTTCTATCATCCTATTTTGTAAACCTGTAATGCTACTGTTGTGCATTTAATCTAGTCATTTGTTTGTCTGTTTTGTTTTTTGTCTTGGTTATATATGTTTTTTTTTCTGCTTAAATAAAAAAAAAGTGAAAAGATCAAAGTATTTGATGACCAGTTGCCAGCTAATTAGGTAGCATATGTGAAATGGGAAGTATCCTACTAAAATATATATAAGATACTAAAAGTGACCCAAGAATGAATAAAAAGACAGAAAGTCCCATAATAAGAGATTCATTTTGTAATTTTAAAACTTTCCATGAGGATGGGGGGATGGGGATGCTGCCCATTGGAAGGATGCTTGCTGGACAGGCATGAGGTCTCATCCGCAGCACTGAAGAAATGGCAGGCCCAGAGAGCTTTGCTGCTGAATTCTAATAGCATTTTTGAAAATAATAATCATCAATCCTTCACAAACCTTCCAACAAATGTAAAAGAAAAAAGACTTCCAAAATGATTGTGAGACCAATAATTTTACCACATGATACAGTGACATAACAGGAAAACTACCAAGTTCCTAATTGTATAGGAACACAAAAATCTCCAACAAGATGCATCTGAAGATACAAGGGGCTATCAAATCCTACAATGAATGTTTACATTTGACAGAAAAACTTATGACTGTAAAAGACACATTGCCAAGAACAATGAGATAATTTGAAGGATGAGATGTGTTTAAAGTGGGGATGAATATTTTGAGGGGGGTTAATGATGGTCCATCTTTTGCTGTAAGAAAGTCTTTAAGTATTAATGATATTTTTATCACTCCTTGTTGATCAACCATTTACTGCAATTCCTGTTAAATAAAAACATTATGCCATGTCCTCATCCTCTTTTTCATGGAATCTGGCACTATGAGACTTCTGATTCTTCCTCGAAGTCAAAATGGCCATGAAAAGTGAACTTTTGAAATCCATTCAGGACATTCACCATGACACAATTAAAGACTTCAGCACTGCTTGAGAAAGTCACAAGAAGGAAGATGATTGTGTGCGAAGTGAAGGGGAGTGTTTTAAAGCAATGTGTATTTTACTGTAATAGTTTCTTTTTTTACTTTAAACATTGACTATTGATTATACCATATAAAAAGTATTATGTACCATAAACAATTGAGATTTATTCCAGGTATTAAAGAATGGTTCGACATACAAAAACCAGTTATTGTGATCCACAAGATGTATGATTTAAGTACGGTTTGTTCCTTCGGAAACTCGTGTTAAAATTTAATCAGTATTGTGAGGTATTAAGAGAGTTGATAGTCAATCTGACTTTGATATTGAGAGGTGAGACCATTGGGAGGTGATCAGAATTAGATAAGGTCATGATAGAATCCTAGTCTCTTTATAAGAACAAAGAGAGAGAACAGAAGAGACACGAAAACACGCGGGCATCCTCCATCTTCACCACTTATGCACTGCATCACACCAGGCCTCCATTAGCAAGAAGGCCATCACAAAATGGAACACTTTAGCCTTGGATTTCTAGAACAGTGTCAAATTAAATCCTGATTGCTCTTCTCATCTGAACATCACTTTCTTGGTGGAGATAATTTGTCTCCATACAAATTTCTTGCGATGTCATTTTGAACCTTGGTTCTGCCATGTTGTATTTATTCCAATTTGTGTATGAGGCAAAGCTTTTGTCAGTGCAAAAGAGAGAACAAGAGAATTTGGGAAGTAGTGCCCGGAAGGGAAGTCATTTGAATTACACCTGCCCCGTTAGCCTTTCCGGGGTCTCACAGCTGCTTTTAACTGTGGTTTTGACCCCTTTTCTCCTGAATCTTCTGCTGTATCTCTTCTAACAGCCTTGAGAGCTGTTTAGGTGGGTACATGATTTATACCGGGAGGAATAGCATATTTTAGAGTTGAGAAGGCACTGGGGTGAACTCGAATGTCCCAGGGGGTCTCAAATATGTCAGTGCTCAGTTGCCTGAAAAACTGTACTGGGGGAACTGCACAAGACTTCTTCCTTCCTTCTCTGCCTGGGTCACACAACTCTGGAGTTTTATACTGTCCAGTAGGTTACTTTCCAATTCCAAAGGACGATATATTGAGGCATCTTAGTGATTGTTCAGATCTGCAGTTGTATTTCTGGGTCCAAAATTTGATCTTCGTGATTCTCTAGCCGATTACACTTGGCTGTATATGTTTATTTCACTTAGCCAGAATGTGCTGTGCATTTTTCATAATTCTGAAGTGAAATATTATCGATAAAGTGTGCTCAAAGAAGCTAGGTATAGTTGCTCACACTTGTAATCCTAGCATTTTGAGAGGCTGAGACAAGAGGATTAGAAGTTCGAGTCCAGGCTGGGCAATTTAGTGAGATGCTATATTGAAGTAAAAAGGGCTTAGGATGTAGTTCAGTGTGAAAGTCCAGTTCAATCCTTAGAAAAAAAAAAAAAAACAAAAACAAACAAAAAAAAAAAAACGGAAAAAGGAAAGAAAGAAATTTCCCAACGACATATCCTCTGTTCTGTATTCATATACCTTTCTATCCCCTTCCCAAGCTAACCATTTACTTCCATCATTTCTGTTGTGTTACCTTTTTGCTGCTATGACCAGATACTTGGCATTAGCAATTTAAAAGTGCAAAGGTTTTTTCGGCACCGGGGATTGAACTCACAACCTCACACTTGCCAGACAGGCACTTGAGCCACTGAGCCAAACTCCCGGCCCTGGTTTTTTGAGGCAGGGTCGCACTATGTAGCTCAGGTCAGCATTGCGCTTGCGTTGTAGCCCAAGCCGGCCTCGAACTCACAATGCTCCGCCTACCTCAGCCTCCTGATTGCTGGGATTAAAGGTGTGTACCACCACGCCCGGCAAGGTTTATTTTTTTAAACTCACAGTTTCAACAGTTTCAGTCCACAGTAGGCCAGCTGCACTGTTTTAGGCTTGTGGCAAAGCAGAAAATAACGGGAAAAGTTTGTGACAGACAAGTTGTTCACCTCATGACAGCTAGAAATACAGAAACAAAGAGTGTCAGAGTCACAAGGGAAGGGGCTGGGGACCAGGTGCATCCCGAATGTCACACACCCATAACCCAATTGACACCCCACTTCTTATTTCCATCTTCTCCCAATAATGTCATCAAATCATTATCTCATCAGTGCAGTAATCCACAGATGAATTTAGAGTTCTCATCATGCAATCACATCAAAAAGCCCATCAGCATCTTAGCCTATAACATAGCATTTTGGGGGGGCATTCTGGACCCCAACTGTAATTTTTACTTGCTCATATATTGTCATGCCCTCTGTGATCTAGGCAGCAGATCATTGTGATTGAATACCTTGTAAGCCTGCGTTCAGAAAACTAAAACCTACATGAATTAACTTTGAACACTCAAAACGCCCAGTGAGTTCAGCTCAAAAGTCTCTCAAATTTTTTCTACCTTCATCCCCCCACCTCCATTTTCCTTCTTTGTCTTGTGTATCATTGTAGATAACCTTCATTCTTACTGTGATGCCAATACACGGATTAAGGAAAAATCCACAAACTTCAGACTTTCTGAGTTAAATTTATTTATTTATTTATTTATTTATTTATTTATTTATTTAACTTGCAGCACTGGGGATTGAACTCACAGCCTTGCACCTGCCAGACAGGCGCTTAAGCCATTGAGCCAAACTCCCAGCTCTAGTTTCTTGAGGCAAGGTCGCATTATGTAGGTCAGGCTGGCCTTGCGCTCATATTGCAGCCCAACCCAGCCTCGAACTCAAAACGCTCCTCCTACCTCAGCCTCCTGAGTGCTGGGATTAAAGGCATGTGCCACCACGCCCGGCTTCTGAGTTAAATTTAAAGTTTTGGATTTACCTAATATTATAGACAGTTGAGAGACAGACATAGAGAGGGAGAGAAGGGTTAATTTACTATGCTTTTTGAAATTGATTCACTTTTGTGTAAATCTATTTCACAAAAAGTATTGAATTGATATTATAAAAACTTTCACTAGAAAAACAAGATATATATATAAATATTGTGCCCCTATTTGCTGTCATGAAATGCAAAGTAGAAATGCAAATAACAGGAATCAACTGTGAAATTAGATGATAATATAAAATCATTTTGGATAAGCATTCTTCTGTTCTAAAGAGAGAGCTGTTCTAAGGAGAGAGCTGAATTGCTCATGGCCATCAAATAATAAAAGAAAAGTCCACTTGATGATGTTTTATTGAAGATTAAGACAAACTCCCCTTGGTGTCACTGAGTTTAAGGTGAAATTAAAGATCAGAGTCAGAAAGTCACCTGAGATGTTCGAATTTTCATGTTAAGACAAAAAAAATAATAACCTATATAATGAGAAGAAAAAATTATGTCTTCAATGGAATTCTTTGCAAGGGTTGAATTGTGAAAACTGCTGCTAAATCAGCCTAAGTGATCACTTGACTCTTTTTCATGGATTCAAACTGGTGACCATAATCCTGTCACTAGAGGATGGAAGTCTGCCTGCAGGGAGAGGTAAAGGAAAGACAGGAAGCAAGGACAAAGTGTACTAGCAATGTGGCTAGAAAGAAAAATAGAAGTGTCATTAAACTGAAAGAAAGGTTGTGCCACTAATAGATTTATTTTGTTCTTTTTTTGTGTTGTTCTTGAATGGAAAGGATAATTAAACGTATTTGAATTCTTTGAAGAATATCCAGGAAACACTGAAAAAAAATAACTAATGCAGAAGAGACAAGGTTATTAACTTCAGCCACATAATTCCTTAAGATGAGATAGGACAGGATCTAAAGCATAAGGAGGGAAAAGAATCTTGACAGGAGAAAAAAAGCCACTGCACTTTAGCAAGACAAGGATGAATGCAGGTAAAGATGTAGGAAATTTCCACACAAGAACATGTGGGAATTTCCTGCCTATCTACTTTCATATACTTAAGGGATTATGAAATCAGGCAAACTCTTGAATATATGAGAAGCATAAAATAGGAAGAGGAAGCAAGTAGAGGAAGAGACACACAAGGAATATCTCAAAAATCTGAACAATGAATATGTTAGGTAGAACTAGCTTAGTTGTTAAAAAAACTGTTAGAAATTCATTTGAAATTTGTGATCATAAATTTAAAACAAGGAAGACTGAGTACATATTTTTTTCAGCATTATCCAGCTATTTTAGCCAGAGTTGATAATCAGCAAGGTTTTAATTTAATAAGCAAATTTCAAAAATAAAAATACATATACACCCATGTTTATAGCAGCACAATTTGTAATAGCTATATCTGGGAAGCAGTCTACATGTCTATGAATAGATGAATAGATGAAGAAAATGTGGAGTTCCACACACACCATGAAGAAGGATAAATTTGAGTCATCTGTAGACTTTGAATTCATACTGTTAAGTGAAATAAATCAGACACACAAACTTAAATATCACATAGTTTCTCTTACATGAGAAACACAAAATATAAATAAGAGATAGACAATACAAAACAGAGAAATAGACCTTATGCACAAGGAAAGGGAACCAGGAAATGGAAGGAGTGGGGAGGGAGTGGGGAGGGAGAAAGGGGAGGAAAAGTGAATTAAGATGTGTTATGTCTGTGTACCAACTCTCCAAGAGGAATATAATTATTATATACTGCAAACACCAACTAATAGTAAATAAAAATTGATAGAAAAGAATAAAGGAACAAAATCGTAAGTAAGTACAGTCTGATACATCTAATGTGAGCCTCACATGTAATTTTAAATCTTCTAGTAGCCATATTTTAAGCAGTAGAAAGGTAAAAGTGCAATTAGTTTTGATGATATATATGGATGTATATTTTTACCAAACCAGATATTATTTATCATGCAACATTATGGCTTAGATCTAAAATGTTCCCCAAATGTGTCATGTGATCAGAAGGTCACTGCATCATGGCAACACTGGAGCTGACTTGCTGTTAGGATTTGGGGTCAGGTTGGAGGTGGGTCACTCACCTTTTGCTCTGCCATGCCCCTCTGCCACCCCAATTCTGCCTTGGAGCCAGAAAAACATGGACTGAAACTGTGAGCCAAAATAGACCTCTCTTCTTTTAATTTGTGGGTATTGGGTATTTTGTCCCAGTGATAAAACATTATACATGTAAAAATTATTGAGATATTTTACATTCTTATTTTGTGGTATATTCTAAAACAGTGTTTAAGATGCTGAATATGCACATCGCCCTGAATAGGTCATTACACAATGTATACATGCATTGAAACCTCATGTGTTATCTTATAAATATGTTTAATTAATTATACATACCAGTCAAAAATAAAAGTAAAATTCAAAACTCAATATGTAGTTCTAACTTAGCATCTTAGTTCAGATGCTAAATTTCCATCAGAAATACTTAATCTGTATTTATCTTACCTAAAATGCATTGCAAAGAAAGTAAATGTTTTCTCAAACAGAAGTATAAATTTTCCAATAGCTGAACCAAATGTATTAGTTTTTAAACTTTGAGACTAATTTATAAATTAAATTTTAACCTCCTTCAGGCCCTGGCAACCAGACCTGCTAGTTACATTTTAAATCTTCATTATCGACATTTGAGTACAGTTTTGAGCAACACAGTTCTCAACAATGGACACGGTATCTGAGATTTCCGTAGCAAGAAGGTCACTGACAATGAGATTATGTTATCAGTGGATTAGAAATCTTGATGGTAAATAGCTGAGAATGTTGGGACCTCCCTAAAGATATGGGTAGGTAAGACATGGTATTTAAAACAGGAGGTAAATTGTAGAAATGCATATCAGTCACGATGGCAAATGGCAGAGGGTAACCACAGGATTCTTGGTCACAGTGGAATGGAAGAAAGGATCATTAGAATTAAAGATGACAAGGAACTGAGAGCATAGAGATTTGCTTGGGTCACCCACAGAGATGCTTAAGTCAAAGTGGATGGTAATGGGAATAGGAGAAGAGAGCGAAAACGTGAGCCAAGAGCCTAAACAAAGGAAGAAATTTGAGCAGGATGCTGGAAATGACGGCAGAGGAAGGGAGTTGGTCAGTTTGTTTTTGTTTTTGTTTTTGTTTTAATAAGGAGAGGATTAAATGGAGTCTGACAATGATAGAGAATATAGCATTTCCAATGCCTATGGAATAGAAAATAAGAAAAGGAAAGAAAAATATTAAGGATGACAATAGAAAGGACAAATATCAACCCCAAGGTTTTTGTTACAATTGAGTATAGAGTGAGGAGTCATTATGACCTTGGTCAGCATCCCCTGAGGCCTTGAGAAAACCCGTGGCAGAGGAGAAGAAGCATTAAGTAAAATGCATTTCAGGTATCCCGAGGTTGAATCTGGACTCACAAATGTCAAAACAGAAGCCATAAAGGATTTTAACAAAGTTTATATTAAAATATTATTCAGTTGTAACAGAAAGGCCAGTAACTAACAAGCACTCTAGATTTGTTGCTGTGGTGTTAAGGAGGGCAATGAAGGGAACTATCCTGACAACCAGGATGAATAGCCATGTCTAACTCTCGCAGGGGAAAAGCTTTCTACTCAAGTAGTTACTGTGCCTGGGGACACAAACACAGTTTTGTGCAAAAACACAAAATTCAGACACTCTCGCTAAATAGGTGGGGTTTTTTGTTTTTAATAAATAAGGACCTAGGTAAGAGAGCCAGGATAGCTCTCTTCATGAGCGAGAAGGGACAGGGCAGAGTCTAGGGGCCAATGGCCTCCTGAAGGGGGTGCTATGGACCCAACCAAGGGGTAGCTTCTTCAGTCCTGAGTCTATCTCCCTGAAGAAAACCTACTGTCCTTGTTAGACTGACTTTAGGTTTCGCCACCCAGGACTCACAGGCTCTATGTGGGTATTATGCTTATGATTGGAGACTCTGGGGCAAACTTCCTGGAGATGGGAAAGGAGATCAGGGGAATGAGGCAGTGAGGGGGTCAGGCAGGGGGAAAGGGATTGAAAATGTTCAAGACTTTATAATTATGTACTGCGTGCAAACACATGCCAATAAAAAAGAGCCATAGGAGGTTCTGGTTGGTAATTTATTGGGTTTGACTTCTGCTAGTGAAAAGTTATGTGACCTTGGGCAGGTTTCTTAATCTCTCTAAGCATCAAGTCTTTTTGCTCTAAAGGAGGAATAACAATAGAATATAATCCGAAGAAGATGAGAGTTAAATGGGATGATATATAGTATTTGCCCCTGAGTATATAGAAAGGACTCGGTCTACATCAGCAATTATGGCTGTTTTGTTATTAGTTAGTATTTTTTCCTATCTGATTCCCCAGCTGACTGTAAAAGGCTAAGCCAGCCCAAGTCTCTGCTCTTGCAATTGTGCCAAATTAACTGTGCAAAAATGCCAAAATCAGGACAGGCTCAGATGGGGCTATTTTAGCCAGAACTGCCAGAAAAGATCTCTCCAGGATACTACATTTGAGCAGAGCCTGGAAGGATATGAAGGGGCAACCAAGAAGAGATCTGGGGACACAATGTGCCAGTCAGAGAAAATTCCGCAGGCAAAATCTGGGAAGAGCGTGGCATGTTCCAGTCAGTATGACTGGAGGCGGTAAACAAGGAAGAGAGGTAGGAGACAAGAGCAGAGCTGGCATCCCAAGGTGGGTGGAGTTAAGTGTGGAGTTAAGTGGCTTTCAGTTAAGTGTGAAGAGAGCGTCATTCCTTCAGGAGCCATTTATGAAGATCTCATAACAGACACCACACTGTTCTAAGCCAAAGGGAAGAGCACAAATAGGAGTTCACATTTTGGGGTTGGAGACAGTTCATGAGGAATTAAATCAATGAGTGGGAAACTATTTGAGGGCCCTATGCATTTGAAAATTGCAAAAGTAAGAGTCAGTATATCAGAGAGATTGGGAGCAACTTTCCATGGTGCAACCATGGAGAGTTTTCTGCAGGATGGGTCACTGGGGCAAGCCTGGAATGACAGGTGTGTTTGAGCCAGGTAGACAATAATTAAATAAATAAGCGAAGTCCCAATGGCAATGAGAGTGTGCCCAATGGAGAATGATATTGGCTTGGTATGTGTTTATATCTAAATAGACACCAAGGTCCTACATGTTATTATTATAAAAACTGTAATAGATTCACAACCTCAAGTTGAAGCAAATGTCTTCCAAAATAAAGTCTATTCTGACTGTCCATGGTGAGCCAATTCCACCTGCAAAATGATGGAGACATCCAAGATAATTTCAGTGCCCTTCTTAGTTTTCAGACAATGTCAGGGCCCTCTTTGTCCTAGCAGACCAGTCATTCCAAAACTGCTGCTCTTACCTAAGCTCTGTCCACAGGGCCTCCACCCCACCCCAGCTGTGTACAGACCTCAGGTTACGAAAGCCTGAGGGCTGGACATTCCTCGATGTGAACCTGTAACTCAAACTCAGGGGCACAGTGTTTGGGGGACTTGCTCCTCTGAGTCCATCTGGATTTTGAACATCCCCCAGTTCTCCATAATGTGCTAGAAAGCAGTGCCCTCCAGCTCTGTGGTGAATGGTAATTGTGTCCACTCTCTTACTAACGAGGACACATTCAGATTTCCAAAGCTACATGGCACAATTTCCCGTTCTTCAAGGTCTTCATAAAGTGACCAGTGTTGTGGAGCACAGGCCCTGGGGCTCCTGGGGTTCACATCTTTTAACCTGAGGTTCATTCCTTCCAAGCAGCATGGCTCTGGATGAGCAGCTTCCCAACTCACAATGTCAAGGTTCAAGACATTAAAACGAAAAAGAGGAAGATAACTTCCTTACAGGGCCTTTGTGAAACAATATTAATCATTCTTGTAACTCAGCAGTTTCCAAATCATTATCCCTGGACCAGCAGTGTTCACACCAGCATTACATGGGACTTTGTCGTGAATGCTAAGTCCCTCTCAAATGAACTAAATCTAACACTGTGATGGTGGCATCTAGCAATCTATCACCCGGCAAGCGGTTCCAAGGATGAATACTCATTCAAACTTGAAAACCAATGATCTAATTCACATCTAGTGACTGACGCGACAAAATAATACTACTTATCTCAAGGAAGGGAATATGAAAAGGTTCAGCCCAGTACAGGACACAGCACTAAATACAGAAGGGCTACCATTACTAATAACGTTATTATCAATATTATCACCAGTGTCACAATCACAAAGCTTTTCACAAGTGAGGGTTCTCCATGAGAAACTGATGACAGATTAAACAGGGGGAAAGATATACAAATTTACTAACATTGATGGGAGAGATTAACAGGTGGGGGGTCACCCAATAGCACAATGAGGTCCGAACATTTATATATCTTTATCTAGGAGGAAAAGATGGGGAATGTGATGATTTTGAGGGGTTGAAAATGGTGGTTATTGGACTAAATGGACCTGGAGACAGAAATGAACTTGCAAAATGACTTTCTTTGAAATCTGGATGAGCCTGAGAAATAGAATTTTTCATGTAACAAGGTCTGTCCAAGTATACTTGCAGATCTATTTTCTCTTCTGAAGATATCAAGCTAAAGATGGAAAGCATTTGCATTTACCTTTCCAGATCTAACCTTCATGTAGATAAAGAATTCCTGAAAGCTGTCCTACCTGCGATTGCAGAAGAGTGGGGAGGGGACGAACATGACAAGGTCAGTGGGACCTTGATTCTGAGGCAGCTTCTAAGACCTCTCAGCAGGTCAAGGCATCTGTGTCTGAGGTATGTTCTGAGCTCCAGCAGGGTTAGGAGAAGATAACTCAGAGATGCTGCCTCGGCAGGATGGCGGCATTATTTGTCAAAACAAAAACGTTTTGACTCTGACACAGCAAGTGGCCTCCTAAGTAATGATTAAAAATTTTTCACAAAGCACACTTTTCTGCCATTTGACACATGTATTGATTTTTTTTCTTAAACAGAACACGGGGTGTTCATAAAATGCAGGTAGACCTCTTGACGCATTCTCACCAGCTACATGATTCAATACTCAGGATCATCAGGACAAACTTCTCTCACATCAGAGTGGAGAGTAGAGTTGACATGATTTCATGTGCATAAAGTAAGGTGGCATGCTGCCATTCATCTCGACTTCTCAGCAAGCTGAACCTGACATTTTGCTTCCCTTCTAGCATCCACGGTAGTGAGAACCTAGTAGAAAGATGCAACCTTGAGATGCCCAGCCTGATGTCCAATAGCTCAGAGTCACAAGACCCTGTCCTCAAAACTATCAGCCTGTCATCTGAACCTACAGCCCTGAAGGCAGTAATAAATCATGGAGAAGCTTGGGAACTAGAACCACTGGGTGGTTTCCAAAATAATGCAGTGAACTTCTGGGGCAATTCAACTAGGTACGAATCAGAGTGCCGCACGATCTTAGACAAGAACTCAACTTTTCTGTGCCTTAATGTTCTCACATTTCCAATGGGCATGATAATGGAACCCATGTCATAGAGCTGTTGTTGATATCAAATGCTTTTGTATATTATTCCAAAGTCTATGTATGGGCTTTTAATCTCCACAAGATTAACACTTTTTGTTTTTAATGCAAAAAAGTTGAAGAGCTTTTGAAAACATTGGGGATTTTTCCTGCCTTAAAGCATTACTGAAATAATATTTTCTTCATTAACAAGAGAGAACTTTAATTATTTTAGTTTCTATTAGTATATGTTTCCAATACCTAATGTTTACATTCCTTGTGAAGAGCTGGGACATGTACATAACACATCTTAATTCTTTCTGCATCCCCTTCCTCTCGCTCCATCTCTTGATCTCCTTCCCATTCGGAAAGTTCTATCTCCTTACTTCCTGTTGCTTATCTTTTATTTTGCCCTTTTGGATTTCTCATAAAAGAAAAATCATGCAGCATTATGGTCTTAGGGTGCATCTTCTTTGCTACAAATTATTCAAGTTTATCCTTCTTTGTGGTATCGTAGTACTCTATTGCATGTAAATGCCATGCTTTTTTAAACAAAAAAGAATAGAAACAATGATACAGAATTTCAAAGCAAAATAATAGGAGACTAACAATGGTTAATATATTTTTATTGTTATCTTCAAAAGTAGTTGCTCAGATTACAAGATACAGGCATGAAAAAATGATCGAACAATGAAAGCACAAATCATAATGTTAATGAAATATTTAAAGCTTTAATATTTTTTGAACAATTAAGAATTTGCTGGTGGGGTGGTGGCACATGCCTGTTATTCCAGCACTGTGGGAGAGTGAGGCAGGAGGATCACAAGTTAGAGCTCAGCCCAGGCAACTTAGCAAGACCCTGTCTCAATACTTAAAAATAAAAAGGGCTACTCGTGATATAAGTGAGCATGAAAAATCCTTAGTTCAATTCTCACTGCCATAAAAATTGCATGTATTTAACTAGTTAAGTCCATAAATTTTAATTTTTTAGAGAAATATTTAAAGAAGCAGAGTTATTTCATAAATATGTAAATAATGGAATGAGCTTGCATATGCCAGTGGAATGCCAGCTTTATTGATAATAAAGGCGAGCTTGCTTGGGCCATCACCAAAGCATAGATTCACCCTCTTGCTGGGGGCCCAAAGACCCCAAGCACTCTTGCTCTGATCTGGAACTGGCTGTTCCACTAGCATAGCTAACTTTTCCTTCTCACAGGGGTGGAGGCTAGGTCGTGCAAAGCTCACAGTTTGGTGATAGGGTCTTCCCTTCCCTCAGATCAAGGTTACAAGCCACTGGGAACTAATGTCTTTAGGATATCTTAGCCTAGACTAGTGATGGTGAAACTTTTAGAGCTTTCAATGATAATAAACAGCCAACTGTGGCACGCATGCCATAGGTTCACCACCACTGGCCTAGACCCTTCCTGGTACTGTAGAGTTGACATGATTTCAAGTCCATAACTTAAAATGGTATCTCTGGTACTATAAGCTGATTATTCCAGTTGTCCGTCACTCACACTTATGCACACCTCCTCACACTCATGGACATTTCAAAATCACCAGGTCTGACCTCCCCTGCCATCTTCATTTTCCCAGATATTTGTCCAAAATGCAAAAAGAAGTGAAGAAATTTAGACTGCTTCTTTAGTCCCTCTGTTTTGTTCACAGATTCCTCTGATGCAGCAAAAACTCCTGAAGGTTCCATCCCTAAAGCTGATTCAGAAGCTGATTACTGCAGCTCTCTCTACTGCCATCGCTCTGGTCTGGATATCCTCCCTCCTGTCTTAGCTCTCCTGGAAACTACTGCAGCGGCCTGCTCATTAGAAATGTCACTGGGCGGAGGTATCTGTGAGTCTCTTTCCAGGTTGTTAGCGTCCTGAGAAAAGAATTGGTGAGGCATACAGAAAAGGAGGTAAATCTGTACATTTATTGAGGTTAGAAAAGAGAGACACTGTACAGGGTGAGAGTAGGCTGGGGAAGAGACCATCATGACCCTGAGGATAATGGCAGAGGACCCTTTTTATCTGATATTCCTGGAATGGCTTCTCCTTCATACAAAAAAGCACTGAGACGGTTGTCCTATCAATAAGACACTCGGACTGGTGCCAGATTTAAACTGCCCTATGGAAAGATTCATTTGATTCCTCCAGATGTAAATGAAGAATTGAAACTGCACTTTTCCGACTGCTCCTACAAACAGCATCAGATTCAAATTAGAGATTGGAAACAGCACTTTCTGCTTGGTTCCCTGTATTGTGCTTATTAGCCAGCAAGTCATTTTGAGTCCTATGTTCTATACTTGTTGTCTGGGTTTTTATGACCTTTGACACATTCTGGCCAGTTGCTTGTCTAGTTTGTTCCAACTCTAATCTACCTCAGTATCTCTGCTTGCACCTTCATCACTTCTGGATTCCCCCACCCCACTCCTAAGTAACCTCTGAGGATCTTTTATAATCCTAACCCTAATTGTTTCTCTTCTGTTGACAGTATAGTGCTCTAGAAGGAAGGTCCAGCTGTTCAGGTCACTGTTCCAGATGTGATTCATTCTTTCACACTCTAGTTCCTGCAGACACCAGGTCTCCCTAATGCTCCCAACTCACTCAAACCTCCATAATTTTGTAATTCTGCTTCCTCTGCCTGCAACTCTTCCCTGTCTAGTTTTTCTGATAGTAAGGACGGGGAGACCCAGCTCATAAACATCCCACTAGTTGGATACAGGGACTAGACAGTCATGACTTGAAGAGAGGTAATCATTTAGGGCTTCAGGGTTCAAAAGTGAGAGTTTAAGGCCAGGTGAGAACCAACACGATGTAACACCATTGACTCACGCTGAATCCACTTGGGTGGAGAGAGGCTACAAGGCTGAGACCAGGGTTCCTTATCCCCAATTTATTCCGAGTTTCAGAGTAACATAGGGTGAAGATGCCCTACCCTCAGAACTGCCTCCATGCAGGAGAGATCATACTTCCTTTCTCACCTCAGGTATGTCCTTGCTCCACAGTCTTTCAATGGGACTAACCCAAGAACAAGCAAAATAATCACCAAGATGACAATGCCAGAAGTCCTTCCCCTAATAGTGTGATACTCATGGACACTACCTTCTTTATTCATTGGCTCTGGGATATCAATACTTCCACTGGAGAGTCGTTGAGGTAATGTAGTTCTCACTGCCCCAGACAATAGACAAGGATCTGAAAGTTAATAAACATTATTTCACTGAATACAGCAAACTTGAGGCTTTACAGTTAGTTTTGTGAATGTCAAAATTTTCAGTCAGAAATGAGAATGAAACATCAGACACAGAGCCATGCTGCAAAAATGGAAGAGGCCTTATGTGGTGTCTTGTGTCTAGATGTTCCCCCAAAGCTTCATGGAGTCATAGGTAGGGCTTTTTCATAGGAGGCTGGATCTAGAATGTGTGATGCTAGGATTAAACATGTTTGATTACTAAATCAGTTCACTGACTAATTTGTCACTGCTTTAATCCCAGGAGATTAGATAAAATATAAAAGAGCACAGAAAAACTGCTAAGGCTCCTTGTACCATCTGCCTTGTGCCTAACACGAACTGTTTCTCCTCTGCAATGCCCCTCTGACATGCCACCTTGCCTTGGAGTCAGCCAATTATGAACTGAAACCTCTATGAACTGTAAGTCAAATAAACATTTGCTCCTTGAACTTTGGGTGTCTGGTATTCTATTGTAGTAATGAGAAAAGTAAAACAGAATTTGGTACCAGAGAAGCAGGGTTTTGCTGTGACTATAACTGACTCTGTGGTTTAAGAGACTTTGGAGTTGTTTTGTGGGAAGGGAAAAGGTTAGGAAATGTTTGGCGGTGCTGGCTGAAAACTAGAACTGGAACACCTTAGGCTATACTTGATGGGAGATTCTGTTCAGAGCTCAGAAGGCCAGAAAGGTGATAGAAATTCTGCTGGTAAAAACCAGGCTTTGGAGGTTTCTGCTGGGAAGGAGGACTGCATTGGCTGTTGGTGTCCAGATGATGCCCTGGTAGAAAGTTTGTCTGCATTTTGTTCATGTCTAGAGGCCTTACCTGAGACAGAGATTAATCATGGCAAGCTAATTAGACTGGCAAAAAACAATTGCAAGGCAGTCTAATGTTGAGGCAGTGGGATGGCTACTGTTTGGGGGCTTTTAGACAGATTTATGTTGAGAATCAGTAACAAACAGCACAGTGTAATGATTTAAAATGTTTTGAGTTTGCCAAGAAAGGAAGCTTAAGTAAACTTGAGGCCTAAAAACTGGAACAGAAGAGAAACTTTGCTGAGAAGTACTGGGCAATAGAAAGGATTGCCTGAGGATATCAGAAGAATCAGCAGAATTCCAGCAGCCTCAAAATTGCAAAAGAGAAAATGACTGTTTTGAGAAGAAAACCCCAATGCACCACACTCTAAAATGGCAGCAGCCTAGAGAAGTTGTTCTTTGGAATTTGGATCACAGGTATTTGAACTTTATTGCCAAGACAGAAGGAAGTCTAGCTACTGTTTTAGTTAGCAGAAGATCTCCGAATCATACACATGATGCTGATTTTAGGTGCATGCAGAATGCAAGAGCTGCGGGGTCAGAAAAGCTTCGACCCTGATTTCAGAAGAAAGCCTCAAAGACCAGGCAGTGTGCCATTCAGAGGGTAGTATTTGAAATTGTAAGTGTGAAGCCAAAGGTGCAATGGAGATCCCAGAAGCTTGGAGAAGTCAGGATCTTGGATTGTCTGAGGAAAGCTGCAAGAAGTGAGCAAAGCTGGGCAAAGAAGAAAGCCCTGGGAGCTACCACCACCAGCGATTCTATAGGTGTGGAGTCACCCAAAACATTTGGAGTTCATGTCTTGCTATAGATTGCCTCAGATGCTGAACTTGGAACTATAGGAGTTAATGTTTGACCTGCTTTAGTTTGGACTCATTTTGGTGCTGCTCTTTTCTATCCCCTCATTTAAACATTTTAGAGTGGTAATGTTTATTTTGTGACATTTTATGTTCGGTGTGTTTAACTTTCTTTTTTATTTGTACAGGAGTTTGCAACTATGAATTTGACTTAAATCTCAGAGGAGACTTTGGACTTGGAGTTTTCAGCAATACTGAAATCATTAGAAATTTGGCAACTCTTAGAGATGGACTAAATACTTTTGCATAAAGTAACATGTATGAGTCTTTGGGGGGTGTCTTGGAGGGGCCAGGGTGTAGGGTGATATGACTTGTTTCTAGTCCCCCTAAAGCCTCATGAAGCCATGGATGGGGCTTTTTCAGAGGTGGCTAGATCTAGTATATGTGATGGTGAGATTAAACAAGTGTGAGTACTAACATAGTTCACTGATTGGTTTGGCATCCTCCCTAAACAAGATAGCCTAGATACAATAAAAAAGGGACAGAAAGAAGCTCCTAAGGTTACTTCGACTTATTTCTTTCTTTTTTTTCTTTTTTCTTTTTTTTTCTTTTTTGGTGCTGTGAATCGAACTCAGAACCTTCTGCCTTACAGCCAGATACTTAGGCCACTGAGCTAAATCCCTCGGCCTATTTTTTGAGACAGGGTCTCACTATGCAGTGCAGACTAGCCTTGAACTCACTTTGTAGCACAGGCTGGTCTCGAACTCACAACAATCCTCTGGCCTCAGCCTCCTGAGTGCTTGAACTTGTTTCTTTATTACTTTGCTGCTTTGCTATTTTCTGCCCACCATGAACTGTTTCTCCTCTGCAATGCCTATCTGCCATGCCACCTTAACTTGGAACCAGGTAATTATGGACTGAAACTTCTACAAAATGTGAACCAAAATAAAACTTCCCCCCTTTAACTTTGGGCATCCTGTATTTTGTCTCAGCAACCATAAAACTAACTAAGAATCATGTCAAATAGCCCTGAAGCTGGTAGACAAGGGTGGCACTTCTTTCTCATTCCTTCTGGAAAACAATTGTTTTTTTCTCCTGCTTGTATAGCTAGTGATTATATTCAAAGTATTGAGCAGTACTATTTTATTCAGACACTTGTTATTCTATATACTGAGTTATATTCTGTTTCTTTTAGAAATGTGTAACATATGGGGGAGGGGGTCATTGAATAACCAAGTGCCATTTCCTGTAATGATAGTGACTATTGTGGTCCCATTCAATGCATGAGTAAAGGCACCATTTGATCCCTGAGATAAAAGTTTGGAATATCATGTTATCTTGTTAGGAAGTGTTTTATCATGTTTGTCTGTGATCTCGGTGATGATATGTGCCTAAGAAGTTGAGATTATCTCAGGAAAATAGTAGTGAGATCTCTATAGTTCAGTTAATATCTTAATTATTGTTGTGAAGTTATTCTAGAATAGTGGCAAAAGAAGTCCTAAAAAAAACATGTCTGTTACATATGGAAAAATTAAGCATCTCATAGAAGATTGCTCAGAGAATGTTGAAGTCTAAAAAATCAAGAATCCAGTTACCCTGAAAATTTGGATTTCCTGAGGCTTTGGCTTTCCAGTCTACAGTAAAGAATAATATCTTTATTCTCAAGAATACTCTAGAATAAGAAGGAAGAGGTAAATTGGGAAATCGGAAAGTTGCCAAAATTGTAATGGGCACGTATTCACTCACTCATCAGTTACCCATTGACTCGACCAAACTTTGGCCAGGCCTGTCTTCTCCCTCTAAGCCCCTATATCTTGGTTCACCTTAAGCTCAAGTAACTATTAAGATGCAGCTCACTTCTGGCTGTCCACAGAAGGAAACATTTCCTGTTTAAACTGCCCTGTTATGCTGCCTGCTCATCCCACCATTTTTTTTCACCTTACTTCTCTCTATTAAATAAATAAAAACTTTTTTGCTTCATTTTGAGAGACTTGCATGTCTTGAGGTTTGAGTAATCATTCTTTCTACTAGTCTGTTTTTGCTTTTCTTCTACTTTTTTTTTTTTTCTACCTGGGATTGAACTCATGACTTTGCACTTGCCAATCAGGTGTTTGTGCCACTGAACTAAACCCACAGCCTCCATTAGTCTTTTTTTATTAGTGCATATTGACTATACAAACTAATGAGTTTCATTGTGCTATTTACATAAACGTATATAACATTCTTTGATCTAAAAAAGAATAGGCGTATTACCTAAATACAGATTTGTCTTACTTGACAGTTTTATAGCATTGTGACTCAATTCCGCACAAACTGGCTCACATCATTCTATTCCACATAATTAATTGCACTTTGCAAATCCTTTGAATGCTTCTGATTATGAATTCTGAATTCCTTCTGTGAGCTTATACCTCAAATCAGTGCTCTGGGCACCACATCTGGGGATAGTAAAAAGTTACTTTGATTATTATTACTTTTTTTGATCAGAAGCAAACTCAGGAACTTGCACTTGCCAGCAGGAGTTGTACCACTGAGCTCTATCTCCAGCACTCATTCACCAACTCTTAAGCAAGACTTTTTCTTCAACTCTGTAGAAGAGCTTTTCTGTTTTTCCTTGGCTCTGTACTGAAGATCGTCCCTCATAATAGAACTGTACAAATGAGTAATCAAGTAGCACACATTTCTGGATCACTTAGGGTCTTATCTTTTATATACTTAATTGATTTTATGGATAACTTTCACTCCATTGTATGTTTTCTGACCTCTTCTGTCACTTATGTGCTTTTCCAATATGGAATTTGTTCAGTTCAATACCTGTAAAAAATGGGAAATGTCTTACCAAAGGTAATTTAGAACTTTAATGAGAAACATGACATATCCCTCTATTTGTCTTCAAGTATCTATTACTTCCAGTAACCCTTTTTAGACTAAATTCTCTTTGTTACAACATTAATACTTCCCTTTAGCCTCCCTTAAATCCTATGATCTGTTCCTCTTCTACAACCTTACCTCTTAAATTACTTTATTCATCTCTGCCAAACCTTTCTCATTTCACTTGAGTCTCCCCAAAATCTCCATAGTCACTTAAGCCTTAGGCATCCCTCTCTCTATTGGAGACTTTTAAAGAACTTAAGACTCCAAGAACAAACCACTTGAAGTGAAAAAGCTGGTTTGAAATAGGCTGGTTGGGTTATCTACATGGATGAACTTTGGAGACACCAAGATGACCACTGAATCCTTCACCTCAAATTCAGTCCAGAGGCTCTATAAGATTATGCATTATAGCAAGAAAATACTAAATGTCTTCTCCACTAGTATATTGGTAGAGATGCTTCAGCCCTCATAATTAAGCAGATCACTTCTATTTGTCACATCTACCAGGAAGGCAATTTTGATTTTTAAAAGATTAAATGCAGGCAGAGGCTATAAACACCATTTTTATATAAAGCATTCAGTTAAAATTTAAAAATTAAACCTCCAAGTGTAAATTTCTATTTATGTCTGCCTTTGTGTATATATATGTGTGTTACACATGTTATTTATATGCCTTCAGATAGTATTAGCATATTAGAATGCAAAGTGCATTAAAGTAGCTCTCACAATTAATGTAGAAGCAATTAAGTGCTTCTATAAGTTAAATGCTCCTAAATACTCTGAAATTAGGAAATTAAACATATAGTATTTCCAAAAGTATTATTTTAGAAACTAAATCAAATATTTGCAAAAATATATTTCATAAATTAAGTAAATCATAACAAGTCAGACTAATTTCATTATTGGTGGTTTAATAAAACAAATTATGTTTTCTGAGTTATCAGAGATAAACATATACTTTTATTAAATTTGAGATTGTAATACTAAACTTACATAAGCTTATTGATTAAATAAACTAGTTCCCTATGTAGTAGATATTTCAGACTGTAAATGATGAAAATTTCCATTTAACCAAAGTAAATTATTATTCTGAAAAACTATTTCAGTGCTGTTATAGTTTATATCTAGATGTCCACGCAAAGCTCCAAGTACTCATAGGTAGGGATGGAAGGCAATTGGATCATGGGGGTAGATACTCACCAGTGGATTAGTTCACTGATGCATTTATAGCTAAATGTGATGTTGAGAGGCGAAGCCTGGTCAGATGAAGTGAGTCACTGGGAGTATATCCTAGAAGGATCTGTATCTCTCCTTCCTCCTTAATTGCTGTCTGCTTCCTGCCCCAATGCCATGAGCAATTTTCCTCTGCTTCTCTGACTACAAACTGGAACCTGTATAGACTGTAAGCCAGCTGGGGGTTTAGCTCAGTGGTACAGGCACCTGCCTGGCAAGCACAAAGTTGTGAGTTTGATCCCTGGTACCAAAAAAAAAGTTAGACTGTAAGCCAAAATAAACTTTCCTCCTTAGAATTTCAAGTTGTCCAATATTGTGTCTCAGTAATAAATTAAAAATCTATGTAAGACAAACACTAATAATATTTTGCAATGCATCAGCTTAGAAAACAGTTTCAAAGATATTTTAGTAAGTTAACACTATAGACGTATAAAGTTTATAGGTAGTCAACAGATTGTTCATTAAATGCATAGATTATTTCTAAAAAAATACTATACTGAAATATTAACTGTCTAGCATAATTTTATGATGATATAACTTTGGGTTTGTTAATGAATATATTCATTTTTGCCCCCTTAAAATGAATTGGACGAACCATGCTATAATTTAGATCTAAAAATTCCCCCAAAAGCCTCAAGTGTTTGGAAGACGATTGGATAATGCAAACTCTACACTCATCCATGAGTTCAGAGCTGACATATTATGAGTGTAGGCTTAAAGCAAGATCACTGGGGGAATGACCTGAAAGGGAATATTCTTGTCCCTGGGTCTTCCCTTCTCTTTCTCCTTCCTGGCTAAAAGAATAACAGAAAATTTGGTACCAGAAAAATGGGGTCCTTGCTGTGACTGTAGCTGACCACGAGGCTAAGAAGCCTTCACAACTTATTTGGGGGAGCTTTAGCGATGCAAGAAAGAGAAGCCCTAGAATCCTGTAAGGTAAGTTTGAAGAGTGATTCTGGTAGGATATCAGAAGACCAGAGTGCTGATAGAAATTCAGACAGTAAATATCAATCTCAGATTTCAGTTAGGAACAAAGACTATGCTGATAATTGAGCAGTGTTGTGTATTACACTCTGGCAAAATACGTGTCTTCATTTTTCCCATATTCTTAGACTTTGCAGAAAACTGAGAATGAGAGTGATGCATTAATTAATGTGGCAGAAGAAATTTCAAAGCTGCCCAACATTCAGACTGTGGCTTTGTACTGCTGACTACTTTTAACCAGGTTAACATTGAAAATCAGGAGCAAAAACTCCATGTAAAAGGTTTCCAGTTTTATCAGACAAGAAATGTCTGGAAAGTTGGGACAGAGAACATGGATGGTTGATATTAAAAAGAAGCCAAGTACTTTACATCAGAACAGTATGAAAGATGACTTGAAGATATCTCAGGAATTAGTAAGATATCACCCTTTACAGATTTAAGGGTGCTGAACTTTCATTTGAAAACAGAGTCCCTGGTCCCTTGATTTGAGAAAGGATAGCTAGGAAATTGGTTCCCTGGGATTCTTTTCATAGGATTTAGCCATCCAAGCACTTAGAGGTCTCTGCAACCATAATTTAAGGGGACCCAGGTAGTTCTCTGGGTCGCAGCAGATCTTGGCACCATCCAAATGTCTACTTTTCCAGGCATTTAGAATTCAAGAGTTTGGGGGTTATGGAGGCTTCTACCCAGAGTTCTAAAGCAAGCCATGGAGGCCAGGCAGTGAACCTCTGAACAGGCAGTTCAGAAAGCTGTGAGAGTTAACTGGAGAGTGAAGTGACCATCCTAGGGATTTGGAAAATGTGAAACATCTGCTGAAGAAAGCTACAGGCAATGACCAGAGCCACCTCAAGGGAGACCATGAGAGCTGCAACTGGCAATGACACAGGGCAAACACTGCTCAAGCCCTTTGCAGTTCACATCTTACCATGACCTGTCCTGGGTGCTGGACATAGAGCTATAAGATTTTAAAGTTTGTCTTGCTGGGTATTGATCCTCCCTTGGTTCCATTTCTTTCTATCCCTCTATTTCTACTTTTTGGAATAGAAGTGTTTATACTGTATCATCACATCTTACAAGTATTTTACTCTATTTTAAATGGGGCTCTCAACTAAGAGTTCATCTTGAATTCCAGAGTAAGCTTTGGGGTTGGACTTTTCAGCAATTCTGAAGCTATTTAGACTTTGACAACTCTTTGGTATGAATTCTATACATTTTGCATAAAGAGATGGATATAAGACTTTGTGTAGACAGGGAAAAATGTTATGACTTATATGGAAAATATGCCCTGTGTGTCTCATGTATTTGGAAGGTAATTAGATCTTGAGTGTGCCATATTCATCTGTGGATTAGTGCACTGATAAGTTCATAGTAGACTTCTTAATGATGAATTCATAGCTGACTTGCTGTCAGGAGGTGGGGTCCAGTGGCAGGTGGATCAGTGGGAGTGTGACCTGAAAGTGTCTATTCTTGTCCCCACACCTCATTTTTCTCTCTGTTTCTTGGATGCTACGGTTCCTGTTTTTCTCTCTACCATTGTATTGGTTTGATCCTGGGTCCCCGCAAGGCCTAATGTAATTTGGATGGGGCTGAGTCTGGCATTCATGATTGGTTTGTTGTCTAGCGCTGAGATTGGTGGTGTGAGTGTTGCACCTGCCCAGGGGTGGAGCTGACATACAGTGTAAGGGCGAGAGGAACGTGGGTCTTCCTTTCGCTCTCTCTCTTGCCACTGTGCCTTGCTGTTTTGTGGCCACATGAATGGCTGTCCCACCATGCCATGCTGCCTTGGAGCCAACTAAGTATGGACTGAAACCCCTGAAAATTGTAAGAAATAAACCTTTCCTTCCCTGATTTTGTGTGTCAGGTATTTTGTCTCAGCAACAAGTGAAAAGTAGCTAAGACAACCATCCTCTCTACCATCCTGCTTTTCTCTTGAATCCAGCTGAACATGAACTGAAATTGCAAGCCAAAATATACCTCCCCTCCTTTAAATTGTGGGTATCAGGTGCTATGTCCCAGAAACAAGATATTTATGGCTATAAAATTTGAGAGATGTGTAATTTTGAGCTCTGCTAGTTTAGTATAAAATAAATTTGTGTGATAATTCAAAAGTATCCACTTTCCACTTTTCTGTGTAAAATAAAAGTTACTGTGAAGTGTAATCAATACATGTGAATAAAACTCTAGTAGAAGAAATGTTATCATAGTTGAACAAGTATGTATGCAAGAAATACAAGGCTTTTTTATTACAGAAATACTAATTTTGTTCTAAAGTAAAATGACTAGTAGTTTCAAAAGGAGAAGATTATATTACAATATATAAGTGAATATAAAAAATTGTAAAGGAGAATTTTACTTTTTGTATTCAGAGCTGTCGAAATTGTGATGGTACATATATTTTTAAGTAAGAGCTATAATAAAAATGTTATATTATTGCAAACTTAGAATTTTTTCTTTAGAAATTTTCCTCTGAAAACTTTTGAATTATTAGTTTGGCTTCAATAAGAAATTATAGTATATTTTTATTTGCCTTCCAAGCATCTGACTAAAAGGGCAATATTCTATAGCATTTAGGTGATTGCATCATGAAACTTAAGAAAAAAACAAGTTTTCTCACTTTTAAGAAATCGAGCTTTTCATATTACCACATTATTTTATATCATATTATTTCCTAGTATGGACTGAATGCTTGTCCTGATAAAAAAGATACATTGAGACCATAATCTTCAATGTGATAGCATTTGGAGATCAGGCTTTTGGTAGATGCTGTATTCGGGGGTTGCAAGGAGAACAATTACATACAGTTCACAGAATTTATAACATTATTTTATGATGGGCACCCAGGGTTAAACACAAGAAAGTGCAGGAAATCTGTCCACAACACTAAAGACCTAGAAAATCCAGCCAAGGGCCTGGATTCCACAAGCAATGTCCTGCATGAGTCCAGTTGAAGACCTATAGCCTACGACAATGCCTCCCATAAGTCCAACTGGAGTTCTAGTTCCTATGACAATGACTCACGCAAGTCTGCTTTATGGATCTGCACTGAGAGGGCCAAAGGTCAGGGGTGGAAGCTAGAAAGTTTATGCCAGTGGGGTGAAGGATCTGTGCTAGGAGATTGAGTGAGGGTTCTATACTGGAGCCAAGAAGCGACACTCAAAATAATGACCAGGGATCCCCCCAAAATTACCACAGCTATCGTCAGCAACAACAAGGTCCCGAGCTACGATGAGAACAGTCTAGTACATATCAGGAAGCCAGTGTGACAAACTTCTCCTGGAGATTGAACAGCACACATCTTCTCCTCCAGAGCCAGGAATCGATGCTCAACGTAAGGACCAGAGCTCCTCCAAAGTGCACTGCAGCCATTCTCAGCGATAGCATCTCAATTAGAATGGCCGAGATCATATGGGGGAAGTTAACCAGGACAAGCTCCTCCAGGAGAAAAAAGGGTCCAAATAACAACAGTTAGGATAACCCACAATAACCCACTCTTCCTCTCCATGTCTCCTTTTATGCTGGCAATTTTCCTCATTTGGCCATCTACACTCAGCACCATGTTGATTTAATTCAGCTGGTGTTAAATTGACCACCAGGTTTTAATCCACACAGTAGGTAAAAGTTCATGAAACTGGGGCCCTCACGTACGGGATTAGTATCATTATAAGAAGAGATCCAAGACTGCCAGAACTCCCTCTCCTACTTTCTCTCCACCCACCTACCCACTCCCTACTCATGTTAGAATAGATCAGGATGGCAGAACTCACCAGATACTGGGTACATTTAAGATTGAATCTTAAATTTTCCAACCTCCAGAACCTTAAGCAAAAAAAAAAAAAATGTTTGTTTTATAATCCAACAAGTCTATAGTAATTTCACCTGATGCAACTGAAAACCAGTGAATGCTTAACTTTTAAAAATTATAACTGCAACCAATACACTGCCAACAATTCTCCTCAAAATATTTCCCCTCATTTCCAATGCACTTACCGTATCACTCTTGCCACTTTCAGAAGCAGTTCCAGAAATCCTCTTTCATGAGTGTCTTTGGTTGCCCTGTGTTGGCTGACTCAATGTCCTGAATTGACTCAAAACATTTACTTTCATGGTCATTTCGGGTAGGGGGGGTGTGGAGAAAGACCAGAAGTCATATGGTGCCTGATCTGGTGAATAAGGTGGATGAGGACACATTGTAATATTTTTAAGAGTTTGTCTTTTCATTGGATGGCACTCAGCAGCAGTAGGAGCAGCAGCAGGCTCTGCATTTTCTTTTTATCACACCTGATTAAAGAAATAAAAGGACTGCTTCAGAAAGGGGGAAGGAATGATGGGATAAGTGTGTTCAAAGTAAGGATTAGTATTTTGAGGGAGGTCAATGCAATTTACATTTTATTGTAATAAATTTTTAAACTTATGCATTCACCATATATTTTGATCATACTTCATATTGTAGCAGCTAAGGTATCTTTAAGATACTTTTACTTTTAAAATACTTTATTCTCACTCAAGTTAAATAGATAGACATGGGGTTTTCATCCACTATCCTATTTGATCAATTATTAAAACCTCTTGACATCTTTTGACATTTTTCTCTTCTACAATTCAAATCCTAAATGATATCTTTTGCATCTAAAATTATCCTTTGGCTTTATTGGAATTATCCTTGAAAATCATAGAAGACTTGTTCTTTCACTGTATAAAAAGAGAGGAACTAAAAGTATACTCTGTAAATTCCATGAGAAATACTGTCAAATCAGAAAAGAAGCTAGCTCTCCTTATGCCAAACTTAATGAATAAAATATTAATAATACAAAGTTTGTTATATTTTTATCCATGTCCTTGCTGTCAGTGATTCGTTGCTATTTATTAGGGCCCCGGCATTGCATTGTTTGATATAGAAAAACGTCATAAGTTATAAATTCAATTTTTGTTTTAAATATTAATTTGACCATTATTTACCTTCTTAAATTTGAATCCAGAATATTCTATGCCAGTGGTTTTGGTTTGTTTGTGTTTGTTTTGCTGTACTGGGTATTGAATGTAGGGCCTTTGCACTGAGCTACATTCCTCTTCCCTTTATTATCTACACACAGTAGCTCTAACTCGCCTGTTGAGGTGGACTCACATTTCTGATCCTCCTGCATCACCCTGCCAGAGTGCTGTTATTGCAGGCATATGCCACCATAGCTAGCTCCAGTGTTTTTAAATTATAGTTTTATAACAACAATTTTGAGTACTTAACTGTTAATATTTCCATCCAAACCACTCTATGATCCATAAGTTATATTCAGTTCTCTAGAATCAACATCACTAATCTTAACTAAATATCAACCTGAATGCTTCCTTATTCTTATTGGGTTTGATAGTCTACATCAAACAAGCTCATATAAATAAATAAAATTTTAAAATCAAATGATTATTTCACAGAACTTGGAAAGCTTCTGACTGATTTGCCTCCTGTTATCTAGGTGATCTCATTACCTTTTATTAAATTTTTAATAAACCTATAATCTTTTCTTACTTTAAAAAACTCTATCACCATTCCTGTGGTTTAAGTTTTCCAAGCACCAAACAAAAAAGTCAGCTGCAAATATATTTTACTTATAAATGTAAAGGTAAAATCTCATCCTTTAGAGGAGATTAAAATCTTTTCTCACCATATTCTTTTCTGTAAATTTATTTTATCGGTACTCTCTTGATACACATAATGGTCACATTCACCATAAGGAATTTGTGACCTTACATAATATATCCTCTTTTATGTTTAATAAATATTGTATAATACGAAGACATTGTTCAAAAGGAAAAAGGAACTAGGGAAGGGAAAGAGGAAAGGAATGAAGGGAAAAGGAAAACAATTATAAAAGAAGGATAACATGTAAACAAAGCTTTGTAAACATAATATATCTTGATTCTTCTTTTTTCCCCATTCCTCTTCCATGTCTTCAATGCTTCTTTAACTCTTTATTGACAAAAGCTTCATTTTTGCTTTTTTCTTTCTATTGTCTTTTTTCTTTTCTCCATCTTCCCTTTCTCTTCCTTCCCTTCCTTCTTCCCTCTCCCTTGCTTCCCTTTCCATTTTAACAAATTCTTGATAAGGTTTAAATACAAGGGTAAGAGAACAGGGATAAATCTGAAAAAATGAATGCCTCGGCAAATTATGAATGAATAACCTTTGTTCTTGGAGCTGTTTCTATATGGATCACTTATGAAATCCACCAAAGATCCCATATTTTCCATGTTCTGCTCAGGCGGTAGACAGAACTATGGACACCAATATCATTACTAGATAACTATAGAAACTCTAGTGATCAGTCCTCTTACTCATTTGACACTAGAAACTTATTCTGGATTCCTGAAGGGGTCCTTGTGTACTGGTTTGAAGCTGCTGCTGAGCATTGTTTCCCAAACTGTCTCTGATGACTATTCCACAAAAAATATTTAGAACACCACCTGGGAAGAACAATTAATATGATTACTACTGCCATGCTCACTCTGTCATTTACGGAATCTTTGGGTCCAGTGTCCTGGAATTCCCTTGACTTTTTCACTTTAGGTCTTGGCTTTGCTCCCTAAGGCATTCTTTCATCATTGTTTTTATTATATTCCTAGGCGAAGTTCTCACTGATCTCTAAGACCCTACAATAACATGCTCCACAAACAATAGAGCTCGTTCTTCAAAGCCAAAGAGAGCTTAAAGGTAAACCCATTTTAAAAACTATTTTGGCCAGATTCAACTTCAGAATGACTTATTCTATTCATACTAGCACACTGTTCTGCTCTGCATCCTGGTTGCCATGGGTTAAGCAGCTTTCCTCTGTTAAACCTTTCCACCATGCTGTTTCTGCATTGGAGCTAGACTACCATGGACTGAATTCCCTAATACCATGAGTCAAATCAAAACTCTCCTTTAAGTTGTGAATGCTGGATATTTTGTCCCAACAGTGGGAAAGCTAACTAATAAAGTCCCATCAAAAACTAATTCTGAGAATTAAATGACCATAGAGAAACACTTTCTATTAAATTTACCCTGGTCATGCTGTCCATCACTCACAATGTTTCCTTCCTGCTGTGGTTTGAATGTTTGTTTTCTCCAAAACTGATGTTAAAATTTAATTGCTATTGCAACAGTATTAATGGGTGAGAACTTTAAGAGATGATTAGTCCAGAAAGGCTCCACTATCATAGATAAGATTAATGTTTTAGTAAAAAGATTTTTGTGCATGAACTCAATCTCTCTTACTCCTTCATCTTCTGCCATATAATCAAGGCATCTATAGATGCTAGTATGTTGGTATTAGACTTACTAGCCTCCAACTCTAAGTCAATAATTTTTGTTTATAAAACAATTGCCCCAAACTCAAGTATTCTTTTATAGTAGCACAAAATGGGCTAAGATACCCCTCACAGAGTTCCTGCTAGCCCTTCTTATTCCTTCTTATAAAAGAAATGCCTTTCTTTGTTTGATTTTGGATACGTTCAGAACCTGTGATCACAGCATTCTCTCTCTTGCTATAGTCTTTTCAAATGAAGTCTCTCTTTGTGTAAGTCTGGATTCGTTACTTGCCATGGAAAATGAACAGGAACGTGTGTTGCTATATATTTCTCACTTTTTAGATACTAATTACATCTCTCCTGGATTTTAGGCACCATGGTAAGTACATGAGAGACATCAGGGAGCATAGAGACATAAATTCCTACAAAATCAGTCTTACATTGTAGTCAAGGACTATGGAAGTTTACATATTGACAGCAAAATCAGAAATTATACCATGCATAATGAATGGTAAGTGTGATGGAAAATGGGGAATACTGTTCCTCAGAAGTTATTAAAGAAAGGCCTTAATCAAGGCCATTTCAGCAAAGCCAAAAAATGGACTAAAATTATAGGCAAATTTCAGTCAGAGAAAACAGCCAAAGCAAAAGGCTTAAATTGATACTATGTCTGAGTCTTTTTGAAAATACAAAGAAAATGTTAAAAGCAGTAGCAGAGCTGGTCAATAGCACCCCGATTCCAGAATACTGAGCCGAGGGAGTTAGGGTAATTACACCCTAATTTCCAACAGGATAGGCACTGGCCAAAATGTATGCATGGAATCACCTGCTGGACAGAGTTTTTTGTGTTTAAAGAAGTCGTATGATCTCCACAAATACTTATTTTTTCCAATTCTTTGATTCTTATTTTATTAATACCATTAAAGATAGCTATGACTATGTGTTTCTTCTCAAACGTTTTGGATTATTAAGTAGAATACTCTTTCTAAATATTATTTACTTTCATCAATTTCAATTCCGTATGCAATTGTTGGTGCTATTTTAAGAACATCTACAATTAAACATGATATCTTAAACATTGGTATGAAATGATGAGCTGCTGAATTTTAATTTTTGAAGTAGATAGCTTTCCATGCATGTGTAATCTTTAAAAATAAAAACAGGTGCATGCAAGAAGCAAAATAATCTATCAACAACATTATGTGTGATCTAAGTGTACATTTTTATCTCTAAATGAAGAATATTGCAATTTCCTTCAACTTTTAATTGTGTAAATGAGTGTTTTCTGAATATCCATATCAGTGAAAACCGCAAATCATATATAGAAGCAAGTAAAAACAAATATGAAAATAGAATAAATTTGCATTGGTGCATATGATTTTCTAGAATTTAAGTTAAAATGATTCTTAATCATAAAAAGTGACCTTGAGGGCTCTGGTTTCAGTTTTGACATGTGAACAACTTGAAAGTCATGTAACTCCCATCCTCAAAGCAAGCAAAAAGCAGAACCAGTTGAAAAACTTACTTTTCTCAGACCCATCACAAAATTGAAGTCTCATGAGAATCAGGCAAAAATGAATTCATCCTTGATGTCAGCTAGTTTCAAGTAGCAGACGCTACAGTCACAAAGTGGAAAATACATTTAAATGGGAAGTGTAATGAATGGCTGGAGCCTGAGTATGGACTAGCTAAGAGAGAAAAACTCCTCAAGGTGGCAGTATTAGGGAAACTTCCATTCTCTGTGGCTTTTACATTCAGTATACCTAGCAGGTTCTAATGCTGAGGGACCAAGAAAACTGCCACGCCATGCCATGTCTTGAGAAGTATGCCCATCTTAAAATAACACAAAGCATTCTTGTGCTAGATTTCTCAGGAGAAAAGAGCCGAACGATGTCTATATATACATTTATTATAAGCAATTGGTTTACAAAATTATGGAGGCTGAGAAGTATCAAGATCTTTAGTCAGCAAACTGAGATCTAATGGTGAACTGACTAATGGTGTTCCAGCCTAAATTGAAAACTCAGAATGAGAGTTGATGGTATAACTGTCAAGTTTAGGCTGTAAAGTTTAAGATCAAGAAAAGCGGGTATTTCTGCTCAAAGTCAAGGTTAGGAAAATACATCCCAGTCTGAAGGCAGTCAGGCAGGAGTCCCCTCTTGTCTTTCCTTTCTGTTCTATTCAAACATTCAACTATTTGGGTAAAGCCACCATAAGGATAGTAATATTCTTCATTCTACCTACTGATTGAAATACTACTCACTTCCCCACTGACATAACCAGAATAATATTTGAGCAAAATATTGGGTCATCTCATGAATCAGAAAAGGACATGTGAAATAAATTCTCACAAGTTTCCATACCAACAGCTTGCTGTAGTTGGGAAATTATTTTACCAGATTCTCAGTAGACTCAAGAAAAGGGCAACTACCAACTGCAGCCTTATCTAGTCTTCTTGTCTCACAAAAAGGGTAGACGCAGCTAAGAAACACTTACGAAGGTCATAGCCTGAAAAGATACTAAACCTGAGATTTTTAATCAGATAACGGAGTGTGACTCCTCCCCGGTACTTTACAACCAAAGGGGAGTCAAGGACAGTAACAGTGGATTTAAGCTGAATGAGCAACAAAGTACAGGGTCCAGTGTTCTCAGGGAGCCCCACAGACAACAAAAGAAAAAAAAAAGGGTACTATTTTCGTCCATTTTCTGTTCCAATAGCAGAATATTGGAGAATAGGTAATTTATAAAGAGTTTTAATTTAGTCCATGGTTATAGATGTTGGAAAGTGCAAGTATTTGGCAGTAGGATTTGCTTGGCTTCTGGTGACAGTTTCATACTGCTTCACCTTAGAATAGAAAGCCCAAAGGAAAGTGGGAAACAAGCAAGAGGGAGGCAGCATTACTTTATAACAACTCCTTCTTACACTTACTAACCCAGTCCTATAAGAGCAATAACTCACTCACAGGGAAAGGCATTAATCTAGTCATGAGGACACTGCCCTCAGTATCCAAACACCTCCTACAAGACCCCACTACCTCTCACCACTCTTACGCTGTTACATTAATTTCAACATGAGTAGTGGTGTGGGCACAGGACAATGAAACCATAGCAGATACTGAAAGAATTTGAAACTTTTGGCCGCTAAAGCTACAGGAAACATCACATAAGCCCAAATGCCAACCTGATTAACGTAAAACCTGGCAATATTGGACTGTACCTGAGCCCTATAATCCTAGAAATGAGTTCCTGTTAAAGAAATCTCACCATCCTTTGTATTCTGGGAAATAGATTACTGCAAAGAATCACTCTTCCCTACATGACTTAGCTAAGACTTAGAGGTACCATTCTTGTTTTTCTAAGACAAGGCTAGACACAAGCCCTCCCAATTCCCACTCTCTGTGCTTTAAGTGATTAATTAGCTGGAATGTTTGTCCCCACTGATTAATGAAAACAAAATACTAATTATCCTAAGCTGGGCAAACTTGGTTAGGTTGCTTCCTTCCCAAAGAGTCTTGAATGTTGACTCCACCTGAAGTTTAAAAACACACTGAATGTATAACACCCCTCCTTGATGAACACTCCTGAAAGTAGTAAGAGGCAAGAAACTCTTGAGTCGTGTTTCAAGTCACATTTTACTGACGTGAACACCTGAACAGTCTAATCACGACACTAGTGCATCTCACGTCCCCAGATCCAGTATCTATTACCTTATTTTCTCCGCAGTACAAAAGAAAATTTCATTCTGGTTGACTTTTGAGACATTTAACAGATTTTCTATGTTCTCTCTTTTGCACTAACCTTTTCAAATAAAGTCTCTCCTTACATAAGTATTTGTTATTTGACAAACCTCAAACAAGCCACTTTACTTCAGTTCCTATTACATGATCCATCATGTCTGATTTCAACAAAAATCACAAGTTTAAAGGCAAAAAAAAAAACAGTTTCTTAAGGATGAACCAAATATTGGAACCAGATTTAGGTATGATACTGATTTTGGATTTCACAGTCAGGGAATTTAATGTAACTTTGATTGGTAAGTTAAGGGCTCTATTGCAAAAAAGCATACAATTCGCCATGCCTGTATCTGGTAATATGAGCAACTATTTTGAAGATAACACTATGCAATTTAACAACCATTTTAAAATTCCTATCATCTTGGTTTCAAATCCTATATCACTATTGTGGATTTTTTGCTGTTGTTATTGTTGCTGTCAATTTGCTTTCGTTGTTGTTGTTTTGTTTGTTTGCTTTTGATTTTTCTGTGTTTTTTTCTCTCTTTAAAAAAAGTAGACAACGTTAAGCAATGAATGGGTAATGTAAAAGGAGATAGAAACCTTAAGGAAAAAAATATTGGAAATCAAAAATCACTGTTATACAAATGGAGAAGTCTTTTATGTGTTCATCAGTTGACTAGATACAATTCAGTGAATACAACAGAACAGCCATGAACTATGTGACAATTTTTTAAAAAGTAACATATACACATATTAAAAATCATACATAGCAGAAAGAAAATAGAGACAAATATATCAGAAGAAGTAAGTAATAATGGATCAGGACTTCTCAAACTGAAGAGCAGACACCAAACCACGGATACAGGAAACTTAGAGAACAATAAATGGAAAAAACTAGCAAAACGCTATATATTCAGACATTGTTCAAACTATAGAAAATTAAAGACAGAAAACTTTGCGAAAAGTCAAAGAAAAGAAGCTGTTTTACTGAGAAAGGAACAAAAATAAGAATTAGAGTGGACTTTTTGTTTTTGAAAGATGCAAACAAGGGCAACCCACTCGGGCCCCCTTCTGTTCCTCAGACAGAAGCTTTCTTTCTCTCAATAAATATCTTCTGCTCTTAAAAAAAAAAGAAAGATGCAAACAAGAAAAGAGTAGAGTAAAATATTTAATGTGTTGAAAGAAAATAGACACCACTCTAGGATTCTATTTACAGCAAAATTAGTGTTCAGAAAGGAGGGAGAAATATTGACTAGATCAGAAAACAGTGAGCAATCATCACTAAGAACCCCTTCTTGAAATGTGTAATATTCTTCAAATTGAAGAGAAATTACATAGGCCAGAAATTCAGATCACCAAAATGAATAAGAGCATTGAAAAAGGAGTAAATTAAAACATAATAAAAATCTACTTTTATTACTCGCAATTGATCTATCAGAAAATTAGTTGCTCAAAGTAGAAATAATTATCACATATCAGGCAATTAATTATAGCATAGGGACAAAGGAAATGAATGGCAGCAATGCTAGAAAAGATAAGGACGAATAACTAGGGATATTCTTTTATAAATTTCCTTTACTATCTGTGAAGTAATATAATGTTATTTGAAAGCTAATTTGGTTCAGTTGCAACTCTAGTTTAATATTTAATGATTTATGCTGCAAACTTTAAGGCAGCCACTAAAACAATTTTAAAAAGAAGTATCTTTAGACTTTGAGAAAAGAGAAAAATGGAATCATATAAAATACCCAATTAAAAAAGAGGATAAAGCCTTTAATCCCAGCACTTGGGAGGCTGAGGTAGGAGGAACATTGTGAGTTCGAGGTCAGCTTGGGCTAAAACGAGAGTACAAGGCCGGTCTGAGCTAGATAGTGCAACCCTGCCTCAAAAAACTTGGGCTGGGAGTTTGGCTCAGTGGCTTAAGTGCCTGCCTCACAGGTGTGACGTTGTGAGTTCAATCCCTGGTGCCACAAAAAAAAAAAAAAAAAAAAAAAAAGAGGAAGAAAGAAAAAACATTACTTCTTGCTAATAGACACTCATTGCAAATGTAGATGTTAATCCAACTATAGTACTATTTACTTTAAATATGAATGGTCTAAATACGTTTTTTAAAAAAACCCAAAAAGAAAGACTGAAACCCAACTCTATATTGTCTACCAAAAGTGATATGTAGAAATAAAGAAAGTGAATAAGGAAAATTAAAATGAGCTCAGTGGAATTGGGCATGGTACCACATGACTATAATGTCAGCACTCTGGGAGGTGAAGCGGGAGGATAGCAAGTTCAAGCTCAGCATGAACAACTCAGTGATTTAGTGAGATCCTGTCTCAAAATGAGAAGCAAAGGACTCAGGATATAGCGCAGTATCAAAATCCTGGATTCAATCTCCAGAACCTCAAAAAAAGAATAAGAAAATAAAAAAACAAAAACATGAGCTCAGGGGAGACTATCTGAACTACCATAACACACAAGCATTCTAAAGAACATTCAGTTAGCATTTAAGCAGAAGCAAGGAGTGTTTTAACCAATTTACGAAAATAAAAGCTTTGTAAATTTCTATTATTTATCTCCAGCCCGATTTGTGGACCGTACGTTGTTTAAGCATCTCTACGTGTCGTAGCACATATATAACATACACATCCCCTAATCCTTGCAAAAGTATCATCTAGTTAGTGGGCTTGTGCTGGATTGACGTGTACATCTTATCATATGTAGCTGGAAGACAAGTTAGGGAAAGGCTGACATTTGGGCCTAAAAGAAAAGTTTATCATCATGAACAACTTTAGCCTGGAAGTTACCAGTATAATGAGATTGTTTGTTTTTGTTTTTGTTTTTGTTTTTTGTGTCTTTGAAGTCCTACACATTTGGAAAACACAGATACATTTAATACACCATGATGCCAGTTATAACAAGTAATAATAATGTTTGTACGTATTTACTTGGTTTCTTACTCTTAAAGCAAAACTCAGATGCCCTTAAAAAGATTTTACAAGGGCCTGGGATATAGCTCAGTGGCACAGTGCCTCCCTGGCAAGTATGAGGTGGTGAGTTTGAACCCAGGTACAAAAAAAAAAGTTTACAGTGTGTAACTGCATTGATAACAATCAAAAGACAATCTTAGAGCGCCTATAAATCTAGGAAACAGTTTTTATCTTCAGCAGAATATCTGGAACAATATCTTGGGAAGAATTTTCCTTTGTTTTTTTCTTTCTGACTTTGTTTCCCTAGGCCTTTAATTTTTATTTTATATGTTTTGTTGCAACTCATGACTAAGTTTCTTTTAACCCCTTCTAATAGGGGTTTTATATATATCCCAAGAGTCACTTTTCTGTACATTTCACCTTCCTCTGCAGTGGAGCTCTCTTACGTATCCATGCACTCAATTTTCCCAAAACGGAGGGGTTCTGTGTACCCTGATTTGCAACAATCATTCACAGAAAAGTTCCTTGGTATCTAAACTTCTATATTAGAAACATCTTCTGTACACTACCATAGGCAGCACAGTTGAAGGGTAGGAAAATCTATTATGTCAGGTAAGGAAAATGCTTCAAGCAGAAATTTGGGAGTACATTAAAAATAATTATCCAAAGTCCTACCTCCCGGTAAAAAATTTATCTTTGTTTTCAATTGGGTTTCATGCCTAAGTGCATTTTAAAGTTGAAATGGGACCTAGTCTCTCTCAGAGACTCACTACTGTGCACTCTGTCTAGCACTATGGGGAAACAATATGATTGGGTGGGAAAGAGTGAAAGAGCAACTAGAAAAGTAAAAGAAAAGCTCCAAGACTTTGGCTGAATTTGAAGAAACAATGAATGAGACTGAAAGCAAGAACTAGAAAAGCACAGAGACACTATTAAGTGGAAGTGAGAGCTCATCAAAGCAAAGCAAACAAACAAACAAAAAAGAACAGAGAAAGAAGAAAGAGATCCAGTAGGTTTTTCAAATTCTGAAGATGAGGAAAAGAAGCAAGTGAAAAAGAGATAGGAAAAGAATTGTTCACATAAATCTTCTAAAAGCTCTATGTCTGAATCTGAGTCAGACAGTAAGGACAGTTTAGAAAAGAAAAGAAATTCCAAGGGTGCAATTCAGAAAGAAAAGAACATTAATGGATTTAGCAAAAAGAAAGAAAGAGAGAAAGAGAGAAAGAGAGAAAGAGAGAAAGAAAGAAAGAAAGAAAGAAAGAAAGAAAGAAAGAAAGAAAGAAAGAAAGAAAGAAAGGAAGGAAGGAAGAAAGAAAGAGAAAAGGAAAGGGAAAAGATATCCTGAAGACAAATTATCTTCATTTGAATCCTTGTCAGAATCAGATTATACTGAAGGCATGCAAGCATAAAAGAATAGTGAAGAATGAGAAAAAGCAGGAGAGTAAACAAAAAGAAAAAAAAGTGTAATACGTACAGTAAGAAGAATAAAAGAAAGCTGCTAGTCAAGATCCAATTCACCTGACAACATTAACAAGAACACGCATTCCCTTATGAAAAACTGCAATGTCTAAGGAAATTTCAACTGTGAAAATCATGGCGTATTTACCAAAATGCACAGGTTTTCTTGTTTTCATAATTGCACCTGGATTATTCACTGGCCTCTCAGATGCTGCCGTGTGAAAGGGCTATGATTGTAGCCTGCTTGCTTGAAAGTCTACTTTTTTTCCTCCAGTGCTTAGTAACTCTGGGAGGCTACACACTGTGGTCACACTAGTTTAAGACATATGGGAAATAAAATTTTTCAAACCAACAGAAATTTAATATGAAAACATCTTTAAGATATAATCAGAAATGACCAGATGACTCTAGTTATAATTTTTTAAAGTAGGTATTACATTAATATTTTAAAATCTTTCCTCTGTAGATTACTGTATTTTAATTTTTCCCCCTTGAATATTTTTATTTACATCAGAAAGGTGCTTTTACGATGGATCGAGGGGCGGTTTGCTCTCTTTTTAACTAGCAGAGTAGTGTGTCATGGAGCCTCACACATCCTACTTTTGTAGACATTGTAGCCGTGATTTCTGGGTCTGTCAGAGCTGGGTACCAGCAGTCTTGCTCTTGCTGAGGTTATTGACATCTTCGGACTTTGTCATATGCTGCTTTGGGTGAACCAAATAGTCTTTTGTAGCATGAGAAGGCCACCAAAGCTCTGGGCTTACCGCCACATCAATAATAACTGAATTTGTTTTAGCTTCAGAGTGTTATGTCATTTGAATTAACTTTGACTCTGTTTCATATAGACATTTGTACTTTTTGAACGTAATAGCTAACGAGCCTGAAATGCATGTTTCATACTATTAAATTTTAACTATTTTGCTAACTCCTTACTCTTAACATCTCAAGTTCATTACTGTTTAATGGCACACCGGCCCAAATATTTAGCATGTAACAAGCAGATTTGAGTTTTTGCTTTTAATCCACTTCATATTGAACTTGAGACTTACAAACAAGTTAGGCAGCAGGCCTGGTATGCTACAGCTTGTTAAATAAAGCTATTGTCAGAATTTTAGTAAATACAATGTTTTTTAAAAACAAAAGGAAAAATACAGTAAAATAAAAAAATAAAAATGAAATTAATAGAACACATAACAGTAATAGTTTCCCTCATTTATATTTCAAGATTTTCTACTCTGATTTTTCTTACTCAAAGCAATTAGGTTTGTTGCCATCAGACAGCATATGCAGGCGTGAGGTTGTGAGTTCAATTCCCGGTACAAATAAAAAAAACAAATGCTTATTGGATACCAACTTTGTACCAGGCATTCTATGAGGTATTTTGGATACATTAGTAAGGATATCAGAAAAACCAACAAAACAAAACAAACAAAAAAATGCTTTCATGGAACTGCAGTGAAGAAAGTTAATTTGCTTTTTCCTTTTTTGGTTTTGGTTTCTCAAAACAGGGTTTCACTTTAGTACTCCAAAATGCTGGGATTATCTTGCCAGACACAGAGGGCGTTAATATCTTAAATGCTACATAATAGTTTTTATTTAATGCCTTTAATAGTTATATTCTATACATTTTTTTAAAATACATGTAAGCAAAGTGAGTCTTAGTAAGTCCATTGAGTCAAGTAAGTTGTGAACGTCATGCGGTTGACAAAAAACTGGGCCGAGTTTATAACCCAATTTTGCCTGTGACTTTCAAGATAACTTCAGGAAATGGCCTTGTTCTTGTTACAGTAATGATGATGCTATATTTGAGTGTGGAATCTTTCTGAAAGCACATTGGAAAATGACCAAGCACAGCTCCTGAGTCCCATCTTGTCTATTTAATGGTTTAGGATTTAATGGCCTTTCATTGATTTCAGATGTCTCCTTTTGTTTCATTACTTAGGACAGACATACCATCTTCAGGCAGGTGTAAGAGTTTGTATGGGAATCAGAACAGTTCAGAGACTTATGCCCAGTACTTGGGAAGTGACTCTGTAGAAAGGGATCTTAATATAAAAATATGAATGTTTACAATGGATTTTAAATCACCAGGAAAACATCCTTAGGACCAAAACAGAAATGAAATAAACCAATTTATTTTCTTAGCATGATAGGTCATATTCCAATCAGAAAACAATTTTTCAAATAATTCATCCCTATGGAACTATGCAGCAAGCAAGCATTTATAATGGTTATATAACTCACTATTACACAGGCAAATTTATTTTTCCATTATTCTCTCTTTTTCATAGGGAATTAGAAATTAATATGTTGACTACATACAATGAAGGACATTGACAAATTGTGAAAATTAAAATATAAAACAAATATTTCCTAGCAAGTATTATTCTGCTCTTGCTTCTGTCTCTTTTTATCTCGTTTTGTTTTACTTTGCATGGTATCTTTCAGTAGTTTCTTCACCTAAAAGAATTTAACTTCTTAAACTTTAGTAACTCATATTCTGAATTTTCTTCTGGGCTCTGGGACCATATTTTTAGTTCCTAGTGGGACATCCTTACTAAGTAATACAAAAATTGAACTAAAATAAATTTGTTTCTCAAATACATATTTTTCTCAAGTATATATTTTCTTATATATGCATTTGTTTATTTACACTCACACACATACACACGCATATATACATATATTTTCCTTTGCATGAATGTAACCAGCTCAAGTCTTCCCATCTATTATTTTATTTTACAAGTTACATATGTGTATCCATCAGTGCTAACTAGCGAAACAGATTTAACAAAATACATATGAATATATAAGGATTTACAAGTCAGGCTTACAATGGTCACCTGTAGAATCGGTGTGAAAGAGTGCAAAGACCTGTCTGCATGCTGGAGATCCGCAGGATCCAGTTGAAGATCAAAGGCCTGGAGTTCACTGCTGTGTACCATGTAAGTCTGCATCAGGAGGCTGAAGGGTTTGCAGGGGAAGCCAAGAAATGCCATCCCAGGTGACAGTGAAGACCGACGCTCCTGCGAAGAAGCAGAAGGAAGCCTTCATTCTTTGCTTCCTTTTTATGCCCTTCAGGCCACAAGCCCATTGGTTGGTGTCACCCACACCAGGCTAGGGTTTTTGTCTTCAGTAAATCTCTTCAGTCACACTCTGAACTATGCCGATCCCATTTAGTTGAGTATTTCCTACTCAAATCGACACAGTAAATTAATTATCTCAATATGAGTGCGTGTATGTGATCCTTAGTTCTTTGCCTTCGCCCACCACCCATTGTCAATATGTGTTTTCAATTCCATTTGCATAAGTCAAACGTACCCCCACTAATATATCTATTATACTTTTAGCTCATACATTATTGAACTCTTGGCCAAGTTTTTATTATTACTATTATTAGTGCATATTGTGAAGAATGAGTTTCATTTTGGCATATTCATACACACATATCACATATTTTGATTTTTTCTGCCATCTGACTACCCCTCCTTTACCCTTCTTTTCCCTGCTTCTCTGTCTCCTTCTCTAATTTCCCTCTAATTTCATGCCATCTGCAGTTTCTTTTTCTTTTCTCCTTGATTCCATGTTTACCTTGTTTCCCTGAACATCATGCTCTCAAATATTCATTACTGTTCTTGCCCCCTGATGTAGATCCATACTTCCTACTATCAAGTATTAACCTTCCAGAAAAGAAATCTGATAGTACTACTCCTTTGCTAAGGGCACTCCAGTGCTTCCTTATCACCCTATGCTCAAACTTCTTAGCATTGCTTTCAGGACTTTTCATTTGATTGCATCTTACTTCTATCGCATGTACTGCTGGTACATAAAGAAGCTTGAAATTTATCCCAATTCAAAAGGAGTCCTGATGGATTTTAAGCAGAAAAGTGACATGGCAAAAAATCCAAGTTAGAGGGGTCATTGTAGTGGCAGTCTGTAAAAAGATTAGAGATAGTCTTCCTTATGCATTTTCCCTAGTTTTTGTAACTGGAGTTCCACCAAATGGTCTTAATTCTTCCCTTTTGGAGTTGCATTTTCTTTATATATTTCCTATTTATATACAACTGTCCTTCAGATTTTTTATGGAAAAGTAGTTATTAAGTCCCATCACATGTCACCATAAGGATTTTTGCTTCTTCTCTAGGTGACAAATCTCTGACTTGAGAAGAGACATAATTGGATTTGCATTTTACAAGAATCACACCCTGGTTAAGTGTTGACCAAACATAAGAGAAGAAGAAGACCAGTAAGAAGGTAGAGGCAAGAATCCACATGACGGACAATAGCAGCACGACTTAGGAAGGCAGTGCGGGAGGTAGTGAGAAGTGGAACGATAATGATACACTTTAAAGATAACTAAAATAATATCTACCCTTGTATTGAGTAAGGCATGTAAGGGAAAGAGAGTAGTCAATGAGGACTTGAAGATGCTGAGTTTAAGGGTTGGTAGAATGGTTTTGCCACTTAGACATACGGGTAAAATTGAAAGGCTAGTTCAGGAGAAAGTCACAAGCTCAGTTTTCATACGTGTTAAATGAGAGCTTCTTACTTTTCTTCTAAGTTGTTATGTAATTTATTCTTGTTTCATTTTGCTTTTTCTTTGTTTTTGGTACCAGGGATCAAACTCGCAACCTCACACTTACTAGGCAAGCGCTTAAGCCGCTGAGCTGAATCCCCAGCCCCTGTAATTTGTTCTTTTAACAAGTAAGGAGCTCAAAGGAAACTGGGCAGGAGATAGAAACTTGAGGATCAACAGTGTATCGATAATATACAGAGGGTGCACCTAGATGAGATCATCAAAGGAGTGAGTATATTAAAAGAGAAGAAGAGATCCAAAGATCATGCCTTTAAGTCAGCGATGTTAAGGGATCCATGGAATGTGAGGAAAATAGCAAAGTAAGCCAAGACAGAGCAGCCGGACATGTCAGAGGTTACTTAAGAAAATACACTGGACTAAAAGCTAAGTTTTAAAAAAGTGTCTTGAAGAAAGAGTGAGCAACTGTGTCAGATGTTACTTGTAACCCAAGTCACATGTAGAAGTCAACTGACTAGGACATGCAATGACCATGATAAAAGCAGTGCTCCATTATCTATTGCTGCATAGCGAATAAGCTCCAGATACACTGGCTTACAATGCCACGCTCATTTGATTATTATCTCTCACAGGCCTCAGGTTTCACTGGGCTCGGCCTGTAATCGTCACATACAACCACGTAACTGTGGTCAGATAATGGCAGAGACAGGTGTTATCTCAGAAAATTCCTTAGGTATAGCTGGAGAAAGATCCTGCATGCCTATTCAGTCTGTCAACTCAGACACCCACAGGTGGACCCTCAATGAGGCATGGTCTTCCTAGCTTCATGGTGGGGTGGTTGGGTTCCTCAAAGGAAAGACCACTGGAATCTGTGTTCTCCGTTATGACCAGTCTTAGGCATCACACATTATTTCTGCAGTATTTTTCCTATTAGAAGTGAATTAGTACAACCAGCCCTGTTCAAAAGGAAGGAAATTAAATCACACATGCATCTCTATGGGAGGGAGGAGTGTAAAGAATTAGTAGAAATATTTTAAAACTAGCAGTTTTGATGGAAAAATGCAAGTGAATTTGAAGTTAAAAGTAAAGGGAGAGGGTTGGGAGTTTGGCTCAGCAGCTTAAGCGCCTGTCTGGCAGGCGCGAGGCTGTGAGTTCGATCCCTGGTGCCACAAAAAAAAAAAAAAAAAAAAAAAGAAAGAAAGAAAGAAAAGGGAGATAAATTAGAGAAATCAATATAAACAACTCTTCTGAGGATTTTTATATTGTAACTTTTAAATGAAATTAGAAAGTTAAAGATATATGGATGGAAGGAGAATTCCAGAGATATATTTTATTCTTAAGGGAAATGATAGCATGCTTGTATGCTGGTGGGCATGACATGCTAGTGAGAAAAAAAAATAGATAATGCAATTTATTGGAGAAATTTATTTGAATGGATGGAAGGCAAGGGCAACTGGCCATTGTGTCATGTGATGGGTCTTAGCTAGGAGGACGAACAACTCTTTTATGATAACGAGCCAAAGAAGTGCAAATATGCAAAGATCCAATGAAGGAAAGTATTCTCTTTAGATTGTTTCTATTTGCTGTATGAATTAGAAATTACATCATCAAATTGCTAATGAAGACAGTGAAAGAGCTATTGGAAGTTCAAAGAGACAGGAGGGAGGATGATAGTCACCTAGAAGCATGGGAGAGTAAGGAGATTAGAGAAATACAATGGTTCCCCATCTCGCTTGAGAGTATTGATATTGCATTTTAAATGAGACTAAGTCTGTCTAGATGCAGTATTTGCTCTTCTGCGACTGGCTTATTTTAGTTAGCATATTGTCTCTAACATTCATCCATGTTGTGCCGTATGACAACATTTCTTTTTCTTTTTTGAGACTCATAATAGTCCACTGTATGAATACATCACATGTTCTTTCTTGATACACCTGTTAATAGGTATTTAAAGTGTTTCCTTTCCTTGAGTATTGTAACTAGCACTGCAATGAACATAAAATTGCAAATCTATTCTCATGATTCTAATTTCAATTCTTTGAATGAATACCTAGAAGTCAGATTGCTGGATCACATGATAGTTGTACTACAAATTTTGGAGGTGCTTCCGTTGTGTTCCTCACGGTAACTGCATCATTCAACATTCACACAGAGGCTCCAAATTTTTATTGACATTTTTTTTAGTACTTGTCTGATGGTGGCTATCCTAACCTATGAGGATGACACTTTGTTGTGACTTTGATTGACAGTGTTCCCTGTTCTTTAGTGACTGGGGACCTGTTGGCCATTTGTATATCTTCTTTAGAGAAATATGTATTCAAGTCATTTGATGTGTGTGCGTGTGCCTGTGTGTGTGTTACTGGGGAATAAACCCAGGTCTTCATACTGAGCTCCACCCCCAGCCCTCTCTTATTATTTTTTTTTCTTTTTTTGAGAAAAAGTTTTACTAAGTCACTATGTTGCCCAGACTAGGCTGAAACTAGCAATCCTCCTGCCTCATCTTCTCAGAGTACTGAGATTGTACATATGAGCCACAACTCCCAGTTACCTTTATCTATTTTTCAATAGGACTTTTTTTTTTTGCTAGAGTGGTGGGAAGTCATTATATACTTTGAGAAGCAACCTCTTGTTAGATATATACTTTCAAATATTTTCTGCCACTCCATAGTTGTGTTTTCATTTTTTTGATCATTCCCTTTCCTTTGCAGAAGCTTTTTAGTTAGACACAGTCTTACGTTTGCTTTTGTTGCCTGTGCTTTTGTGTTGATATCCAAGAAATCATTGTCAAACCCAATGTTTTGAAATGTTGCCCATACAATGTCTTCCAGTTTTATAGGTTCAGGTGTTACATTTAAATCTTTAATACATTTTGAGTAGATTTCTACATATGATGTAAGGAAGGGTTCAACTTCATTTTTTTCGTAGTGTGATTATCAAGTTTTCCTCAACAGCAGCATTATAAAGAAGGTAGGAGGAAATTAATAAACCTCGAAGCAGACAGGAATGATAATCCTGTAGTGAGGGTACTGCAGCCAACGGCTTTGCTCTGAGTCTGCAGAATTCTGGGCTTCTCATCTGATTCCTGATAATGCATGTGTGATTTCTCCAAAAAGGAGTCACATCTGGCACATGAAGCCACTCTTGGCCTCTGCCGAAGGAGACCCTCTAGGCAGGGTTATGGTGGTCTTCTGAATTGGTGGACACTCTCCTGACCTGTGGCACTCTGCAAGTCTTCTAGCACAAAAGCATAGAGTTTTTCTTGACTTCTGATGAAAGAAGCCCCTGGTTAAATTACTCCTGCCTGTTGCTCTCCCATTTGTCTAGCTTCTTTTTTTTTTCCCAAAACAGTTTCTTCAGCATAGTTTGCAGAATACAATGCTTCTCTCATCTTAGAGTCCTGTATAAGTTTGTTATTGATAATATTCCCTGGTTTGGCATCATGCTCTTGATTTCCAATGAACTTAGCACTCGAAAGCCTGTTTCTGAGAAGCCACATATTCACATACCTACTGAAAGACAATAGGCACTGCATAGTAAAACAAATTTGTAGAGAGAATAGAAAAATTAATATGTAATGGGTTGAGAGAAAAACTGAAGGAGGTAGCCATCAGACTAAACTCTGAAATCATTAAATTCTGAGTCACAGAGATTGGCAGGGTTATGGGTACAATGAAAACGAAAGCCTTCGATGAAATCACTGTAGCAGGCAATTTTTCTGAAGTAGACGATGCTTGAATACAAGTTTCTATACATGTGGCTAGAAAGGTAAGTTGCTGATTATTTAGGGGGGAACTTCAGTGTAAATTTAAAATGCTTACACTCCATTTTGTGAGTGCTAAAGTGTAAATGACAGCTTTTACAATAGGAAGCCCTGTACCTAAAGCATAACATGATACACAATTCAGGAGGAACCACGCTTGTCTGATAGCAATCTCATTTTCTGTTGTTCTATGCAGATTTATATTTTCTCAGTTCACAGCTTCTTCAATTATATATGTTTTACTTTTATTAACCCTAAGTATCCTTGGGTCCTTTTTAAAATCTAAGTATTGTTAAGTCTTTGTAAAACTGAAAATGCATATTGCATAATTAAATATATATATATATCCCATCTTTTGGGGAAAACGACCTCAGGTCTCCGAGTATAGAAATCTTTTACATTTCCCTGAAACAGCAAGTATTTTAGTAGACCCTGCAAGAAAGCATAAAAGTTCAATAGTGGCAAACAGTTATAATGTATGCAGAGCAGTAAAAACAGCACTGGTCTATCCTTGGACAAAAGCTTTCTCTGTCCACATCCTCCTGGTAGCTGCTTTAGATAATCGATTTTCTGCAGACAAGCCATGAAAGTGCTCCCACTTCCTTTGAAAGGACAGTGCACCCAGGGCATCTTTCACTCTTATTGATTTTAAATCACATTCAGTGACTGACTTTGAATCATCAAGTGGGTTTCCCTGGGGTTAAAGCACGAGAAAGATTTAATTAGAGAGCCGCAGTCCAGATAAAAGATATCTTATCATTGACTTAAAATCTGAACTGAACTTCTCTTTTGATGCTGATGGGTAGAAACAAAAGTTGTGTTTTAGTTGTTTCCAAAATATGTTCTGAGGCTATATAAACTTCTTCAGGTCAGAGACTCTGCCTTATATATCTCCTCATCAGTAAAGTCGAACAGAAGACCTAATTCCAAGCCATTTATCTGGAAAAGTTTTCTGTTTATTTGACTGACTTTTTCTCTGACCTTTCTAAGGCATTTCAAAATGAAAGGCAATCACAAATTGAACATTCCATACTCTAATACGATTTTTAAAACAGTCTGGTTCCTGAAACATATACATATCTTTTCTTTAAGGTTTAATAAGAGCAGAAAATATCCTGTTAATATTAAGCAGTTAGAATGTGAAATATAATATGTACATATATAATACAATATTTCATGCATAATGTGTATATTATGCAAAATTTACAGACTCGTGTGAACATTTCTTTAGGACAAATCCCTACAACCAGAATTGTGCTGAAGAGTTTGCACATATTTGACTAATTAGTGCCAAATTAGTCTCCAGAATGTCTGGATCAGTCTACAATCCTATCAAAGTGCAATGTTCCAACCTCTCAGCCTGGAGTTGGCATTATACAACTTTGTGTTTTTCGCCAACGTGCAACTTTATTTAGCTTTCACATCACATTGTTGAAGTATTTTAGATACCCTGGTTTGTATAAGAGAAAGCAAAAGCACAGCAAGATGAAGCTCTTTGTTTCAAGCCAGGTATCTACATGTGCAAAGTGAAGTAATAGAATTACTTTACTCATTTAACTTAGAGTCTGAACAAATCTTCTAACAATTTCCTTCTTTGGGAAATTGCTGGCCACAGGATACTGCTCCAATTTCTCTTCTGCTAATTGCCCAGCAGTTCTTGATTCCTTTGAATTTGAAAGCTAGTGCAAAGTAATGCTAGAACTTTATTCTTAAACTCTGGCCAATTAACAAAGTCTGATTGGGTATAAATACACAAGAACAACTGTTTTTGTCTCACTGTTTGTCCTCACTTCTAATAGCCTATAAACATGTGAAATCCAGTAATGAAACTGTTCCTCTCATTGCTAATAAATTGTTACATAAGTTCTCCTTACAGATTGGAACAGGATATTGAGTCTGGCTGATGATCGTAACAGTCTCTGTTATCACCTACGCAAGCCCCTGCTGTCCTGATTTCATCCATCTGCCAAGTCATCTGTATTTTTGTTGCCATACAATTTTGCATCTAGCAATTTTCCAATTTCATTTTTTATAAAGCAGAAACTAGAGACAAGATCTCTATTTTCAAAAGACTCCTTCATCTTACTCTTTTTACTTTTCTTTTTCTAGTATTTCTTATACTACTCATTAGTTATTGATGGTATTACTCCAAACTGCACCCCTCCTCCATGTAGCCATGGACCATACAACAATTGTGATTCTTTTCAGTATTTTATCATAGACTCTTGGGTGGAAATTGCAAATCACCAGTTCTAACACAAAGAAGTGGAGCACTCTATTGAGTAAAAGAGAAAGGAGTTGGATCTAAAAATCAAACATTCACACACTCATTAGCTGTTTGACTATGGACAAGATGTAACTTCTGTCCACCTCAGTTGATTATCTGCAAAACAAAAACAATAAAAGCCAAATCACAGAACATTTGTAGGGACTCATTGGTTAAAAACATCTTACTACAATGCATATCTGATCCTTTAGAAATAACAAGTATGTGGTTTCCGTTGTAGATGGTTTTATCTCAAATTCTTTAAGATAGTATATATAATAGAAATGTAGGAATTAATTTTAATCAATATGTTAATCACAAAAATGAAGCATAATTATAAATGTCTAGAAGAATGCAGATGTATGCAATTAACAATTCTTCATATTAATTTTCAATCATACTTCTCAGAGGTAACTACTCCTTAAAGCACTTCTCATGCATAAAAAAACAAATGCCATGTAGGTTTCTCATTAACAGAAATAAGAATGTCATATACATTTTCTCCAACTTAACTTTTTCCTTATCTAGTTACACGTTTTTTTAAGAACATAATGTTCTGTAGCATAATCATGTTACAGAGTGCCTAGTAAATGTTTACTAACTGTTCTCCAGGAAAAAAAGAGGTCCTAAATAATACCATTTCCTATTTATGTTTTAAATGCTCTCATACTGAATTCAAGTAACAAATGTGACATTTCTACACACAGAATTAGGAAAGAATGATAATAATCATCTTTTGTAAAGTAGTCTGAAAAGACTTCAGTACATCACTGACTGTGTCATCATTAAAAAAAGAGAAGTGAATTTTTTCATAAGCAACTTTAAACAAATACAGGAATACCATCTTTGGCTAGAACAAATTATTCATGTGAAAAAATGAAGCAAGATTTTACAGGAAAATCTAAGCAATACATAAAAAAATAAGAACCTCTCAAAAATGATTTTTCCAAATCGTATAAGACATATAAAACTTTATGGTTTATAAAGGCACATTACAGAATACAGTATTAACATTATTTTATGAAAAACATAACTACACATGCATAAATATACATATATACTCACACAAATATATTAGGTAAATACCAGATAACTATAAAACTTTTTAAGAATTCTTGTCAGGTAATGATATTATTAGTTATTTGAATTTTCTTCTTTCTGCTTCTCAGTATTTTCAAAGCATTTTACAAAATCTCATATTATGTTCATAATTTAGATTTAATTTAAAATAAAATTCCACTTTTATGATACATTCTGTTGATCTATAGTTCTTACTTTTAAAGATGTTCTAAGCATAAGGCAAGCCAAGTAAAGTAGGGACTCAACCTATGAAACTAGTTGCTGAAATAACATACAATTTTTTGGCCTCTGAATTTCAAAGACACCTTGTCTAAATTTCAACTTGTCTGGCTCCTCATTTGGGACAAATATTACTATTCGTTGCAACCTTTTCTTTTATAATCATACAGTATATGCTTAATAAATGCAGTATAATGATGCATACATGTACATTTTAGAGGTACTAAAATAATAAATCAAATTTAATGAGTGAAACAGTCAGCTAATTGTCATTGTGTGATTTCTAAGTGCACAATTTGCACATCAAAGAGTTAAATACTAAATAAATGTTAGGTTCCCTGGGGATTTAGCTCAGTGGCATAAGCGCCTGCCTGGCAGGTGTGAAGTTGCGAGTTCAATTCCAAATTCCAGGTACAAAAAAAAAAAAAAGAAAAGAAATAAATGTTAGCTTCAATTGTTTTGTTAAGTAGTAAAATGGGAACAATTCCCTTTTTCAAATGCGATTGGGATTTAATACGATAAATTAGGAGCAAAGCAGCACGACAATACGGTAAGCAGAGCTACATTTATCTTACTGTCTATGAAAGATAACACAATAGACAAAACATACTTAGCATCAGTTCCAATAATCAAGAACAATGATTACTATGAGACATTCTAAAATTAGGAGAGATGTAAGAGAACCTCAGTTTGTCAGCTGGTGAAAGTTCCCAGACTGTGGAACAGGAACAAGAAACCCAGGAAGAACCTACTAGTCACTCTGAGTTGAGTTGGGAATCCAGGGAGTTCAGGAGGTGGCAGTGAAAGAGAGAAAGAAGATGCAGAGAGAACACTTTGGACATCTGAGTGTCCCTTGCGAGGATTCAAGAGAGTTCTCAGAAGACATGTGAGGAATGTTCCACTGGTCAGGGAAAGAACTTCTCAAGAAGATGAAGTAGAACAACTCTCAAAGTTCAAACAGGGCTGAGAATATTGTACGAAGTTTTTATAGTATTAAAGGTAGTGTGTGCAGAAGTTTCGCATCAGGAGTGGGGGGAACTAGTCTTAGACTGAATACTACTCTGTTCTCACTTACCAAAGTTAAATAAATCTTAAAAGCAAGACTCAAACAGTACTGAACTACTTTCTAACAACACCATTGTGTCCCAGAACAAAGTATAAGAGGGTTTACAGAAGTTTCATGCACACACACATGGCTAATCTTCAGTGCAAGACAAATTGAAGCTCACAATGTCTAGCATCCAATAAAATGTGCCCAAGAATGCATGGAAGAAATTATGACCTATAAAGAAGACAAAGTGAAATAATTCTAATTAAAAGATAATCCAAATGGCATAGTTAACATACAATGTTATTAATGTAGTGTTATAAGTGTGCTCCACATATTCAAAACCTCAAAAAATGGATATATTGACTTGAGACAGGAAAAATGTAGAAAAATACCTGAAATGAATTAACAGAGATGAAAACTTCATCTGAGATGGCAAATATACTGGATATAATTAACAGTTGATTATGGAAATATTAATGAACCTAAGAATACCAAAACAGAAATATACAGAATGAAACACGAAGAGAAAAAAAATGAGAAAAGCTGAACTGAGCACCAATTAACTATGAAACAACTTCAAATAACCTGTATGATCCTGAAGGGAGGAAGAAAAACAAACTGAAGAATAATGGCCCTGAATTTTGATGAGCATCATAAATCAAGAGATTAAAAAGTTCTATAAGACCCAAACAAACAAAAACTGAGAAAAAAGTACACCAAAACCAATATAATCAATATGCTCAAAGTTGGTGCTACAGAAAAATCTTAAAAACAGCTATAAGAAGATATATTATGCACAATGGAATTACAAACAAGAATGTCAGTAGACTTCTCATCAGACCCTGCAAATGAGAAAGGAATACATTTAAAATACCAAAGGAATTATAAATTATAATAGGGAATTAACAATGGCTACCACCCTCAGAAGGAGATTCCCCACTAGATGCTACACTGCATACCGCTATCCTCTGAATAGATGATCAGAACACTGGCCCTAGACCTGCAAGGTCAGTGAAACCCCAGAACACCACAAGCATCAAACTGTATTTCACCTCAGTAGCTTTCATCACAGCCTGTGTTTCTCCAGATCAGCCAGTTGCTTATGGGGCGGGGGGACTCCTCTTGTTTGCCAGCCCGCACAGCAGAAGGGGCTGGGGGCTCGCTGTCCCTCCACCTGTGGCGGCCTGTGCATGGTGCTGCTTCTCAGGGAGGGCTTGCTTCCTAGTGAATCCTTGTTCTCTCCCCCCACAATCTGTGAATGGCCTAAAAATATCCTTCTAAAACAAAAACAAAATAGTTTTTCTATCATAAAAATTTGAGAAATCACAACCAGAAATGGTGACGTGCACCTACAATTCCAGCCCACAGGAGGCTGAGGCAAAATGATCACCATCAGTGCAAGACTGACCTTGGCTACATAGTGAGTTGAAGGCCAGTCTGAACTACTTACCAAGTCCCTGTCTCAACCCCCCCACCAAAAAAAAAGTTTAAAAAGTCATTCTTAGCAGACTAGCACCATAAGAAAGAGTAAATGAAGTACAACAGCCTCCACCCATAGATACAATCTAAAAATTTGGGTCTATGCAAAAAATGTAGAACAATGGAGTGGTTGATTTGATGGATAAACACTAAAGCCTTTTACTCTTAATAAAATGCATATTGATCATTCAAAGCAAGCATATTCACAATTTGTGCTAAGATTGACAATTTATGGGGAGGTGTATGGGAAAATGTCATTATCATGATACTTCTGAGGTTTCAAACCACATGCAGAGTAATGTGAAAGCCTGCTGCTGTTTCTCAGGTGCTGGCAGAAGTCATACAACTTCTGGTTAGAGAACATGGTCTTTATTACTCACAGAACTAGCAATAACAAGGATATTCACATTCCCTGGGGCCCGTTGCCCAAGCCCCATTGGCACAGGCGTGCTCTAAGAGTGCCAGGTGACACATGTATTTGATGTGGATTGCATTGCAGGAGGGGAACCCCGAGCTCACAGAGACTTCCTGAGGTGATGGATATAATTTTTAATTTTATTGGAATGTTTGCAGTACATAACAATTCCATTCCTTGTGTGGAGATGGTACATGTACATAACACATCTTCCTTTCTTTTTTATCCCCTTTCCCTTCCAGCCCTCCTCATATTCTCCATCTCTTGGTCCCCTCCCCATTGGAGAAAGATTTTTCTCCCTATTCCTATATTTTAATTGTGATGATGGTTTGACCAGGATTTATGAGTCAAAACCTAAAGAAAGTATACAAATTATACACATTAAGTTTATTGTATGTCGATTATAGTTCACTAAGTCTATATAAAACAAAAAGCAGAAACCACAGCAAAACATAAAGGCAATATAGTGGACTGAATTTTAAAGGAGTTTGGGCAATAAAATTCCTTCCATCCATAATACAGTATATTCCCCAGCAAGACAAGGGTGCTTTTGAAAAAGTGCTCTTTAATAGAACACATTTTCAGTAATATTTAGAAATTAAATAATAACATCCAGAGCAAACACAGTGTAAGTCTTCTTTTCATTGATTTTTTTTCTCTGTACAAGGGATTGGACCCAGGTGCTTCACACTGAGCTACTTTTCTAACCTGTTTTTGGTTTTGATTTTGAGATGGAGTGTTACTAAACCATTAAATTACCCAGGCAGGGCTCAAATTTGCAATCTTCCTGCCTCACAGTTCTAGAGTGCTGGGATTACAGGCATGTGCTACCACACCCAGTTTGATTTTTTCATACACATTATAAGAATAACTGTAAAAAAAATAGAAGAATTTTAAGAAAACCAACATGTTCAAAAGGTAAAATTTAGGCAACTATTCAGCCACACAGATAGTGTAACATTTTCATTTTATGATTTATGTGTAGTTTTAAATTAACAAACAATTGAAATTATAGAATAACATATTTCACTTTTAAAGGTACCATTCAAGAGAAATAAATGATGTTATGTTCAAATACAGGAAAAAGTGTGTCTACTCAAACAAAATTTGTATATAGTTCACACTATTTCAGTAATCCAGTCCAAAATTGATATGAGCTCTGATGGTAGTGTCTACTTTTGCGGTGTTTGGCTGTCATTGCTTGTATAGCACCTGCTGTTTAAACACAGGATCCCCCTGAGTGCTGGGTTACCCCAGGCATTTCAGCAGGACAGTGTGCTGGAAGAGATCTCAACAATTCCAAGCCCAGAGAACTCATTGAAGGAACAGTGGTAACTGTGTTTTTCCCTGTCACAGGGAGGTCCTCAGATTTTATGAATCCAGTGATTTTTAAAGGATAATTACTGAAGCATGTTTTGAACCTTACATGTACTTTCTCTTCATTTTATTTTGGTTAAAATATAGATAAAAATTCTTTAACCATTTTTAAACTTCCAATTCAATGGCATTAGGTTGATTCACTACGTTGAGTATATATCACCACTACCCATCTCCAAGAATTTTTTCATCATTTCGAACAGAATCTCTCTGCCCATTAAACAATAACTCCCCTTGAATCTCGCCTAACCTTCTGGCATCTTCCATTCTCCTATAAAGTTTCCTATTGTAGGAAATTTACAAAAGTGGAATCACAGAATAGTTGCTTTTCTGTGTCTGGCTTGCTTCACTTAGCATAATATTTTTATGGTTCACCCACATTAAACCTTATATCAGAATTGCATTTTATAGCTAACTAGTATTCCATTATATGAATATACCACATTTTGTTCAACCATTCATAGTTAGTGAATATTTGAGTTGTTTTTACCTTTTGACTCTTATAAGCAAGCTGCTATAGATATCACTGGAAAACATCTTTTTTTGTTCTTGCTATTACTGCTGTCAGTTCTTTTAGGTTTAAACCTAAGAATGAAATTAAAGTAATGGTTATATGGTAGTTTTATGGTTAATAATTTGAGAAAATACAAAAGTTTTTCAACTTCCATTTCACTAATTACTAATGATATTGAGAATGATTTCACGTGTATTATCCATTTTAATATCTTCCTCAGTACAAAAGTTCCTTTTTTAGTTTGGTTATGTATTTTTTGTTTGTTTTTTAGTTTAGCTGTACAATGAATCTGACATATCCTTCTAAATCTTAAGCTACAACAAACTGACGGAATTTAGGCTAATAAAATATTTTACTGAGGAACTTTTCTTTGGTTTCTTTCTTGCATTAAAATTATCTAAAGACAATATTCCCCTGTGTCACCTGCCTGAAGGTCTGGACTCTCTGACCATCTAGGGCCTTGCCCCTTCTTTTCTCCCATATCCACCACAAAATTCTCAGAGACACACACATCACCTTTTCATAACTCGATTTTGTTTTTATCACCATCATCAGTAAGCAATCAGTCTTTTTGCAGTTAGTCATTTTTCAGACTCCAAGTCCCTGGAGACACTACAAGTATTTTCAAGATCTCTGGTATTTTTCTTCTAGTTATTGGCTACATGACTTGCTACTTGAAATGCTAAATTTCTCCAGGTATTTTTTCTCTCACCTATGGGGCTGGCTAACCCCATCTCCTATTTTTATTCCATTTCTTATTTTGATTCTTTTCCTTATGTTGATTGTGTCTCTTATTTTGATTCTTTTTCTTTATTCGACTCCATTTCTTACTTAGCATAAGGCAATAGTCAGATATTATAGACCATCTAGGTGTTTTATACTTTTTTGAAAGAGTGGTGTATGTTTGAGACTTTTTCTTTGGACTTCCTCAAAGAGGTCTTTTTTCCATGATTGTTCTTTTCGGGATCTAGAAGGGTAATAGAAAAAGAGGATGAGACTGCCTTCCGGGATCCTGACCTTGGGACCCCGGAGGAGAATGAGAACGGCCTCTTGCGGGGCCCAGCCCGCTGGGCCCGAGCGGAGGGCTTGGAATCAGGGACAAACACCCCCCCCCCCAGTAAGCAAGTTGCTGGCTCTGAGGTCTGGCTAAATTGATAGCAACCAGGGAACATCAACCAACTATTTGCTAGTATTGTTTCGTAGATTTTGCAGGCCTCTGGTCAGCAACTTGAGCATCTCTTTGGAAGGTGACAGCAGGCAATGTAGCAAGTATGGGGGATTCTCTTCTGTCTTGTCTTCGAGGCCCAATATGGTTCTCTCTGCTTTGCTTTACTCTGATCATTGTCATTATTATTAATAAAATTAATTTTAAAAAAAAGAGGATGAGGACTACAGGGGAAGGAGGCTTCATGAAATGAGATGGGGGCTGATTGTGATTATGCATCACACAAGGACAAGGCAGAGGTCAAAGCCAACAGGGAAGATTGGCTAGAATCATCTTACCTTAAAAAATTCTCTCCACCGCCATTGAAAATGGGTTTTCTCTGTCTTCATCTTAGTGGCCCTTGGGAGTGTTTCTGCAAAAGGTATTTTAGACTCCCAGTTTTTCCAGGACAGCTTATTCATGATAAAGACAAGAACTAACCCACTCTAGGAGCACTAACCAACTATATATACCTTCTCAGAGCAATGAGAAAACGATTGATTGGTTAGGAATGCCTTGCAATTTGATTGGCTAGCAAGGTGTTCACCTAGCCAGTGATGGCTTGGGGAAGCTTAGAAATCACCAAGCACCATTCCTGATATCTATATGTGTCAAGGAACACAGAGAAGGCTACAATACAGCTATTACAAAATAATCTGCCTGAAACTTCTATGAGAGAATTATGGAGGAACAAGTGTGCTCTGGGTAGACAAAAGGGGCTTCTTTTTAACATTTTATAGGACCTTCCTGAACTGAGCTGCCAACTTTCCTCATCTCTCCAGATTCAGTTCTGGAGGTCCATTTGGCAGTCAGATGATGTGTTCCAGGCCACACCCTTATGGTCGCTCCCAGTCCTTGAGTCATGCTGCTTTCTACCAAACTTCACCATTATCTAACATTCCGTATGTCGTACCCTAAGTCCCTCTGAGCTAACACAGACATGTTTAAATCTGGATGGAGACGTGGATCATCCCAAATCTCTCCCACTAGAATGACTGAAAACTGAAAAGAGTTTTTAAAAACTTTAAAATTAAAAATATAACAAATGCTAAAAACGTAGAGCAACTTGAATTCATACAGGATGGTACAATCAATATAACGTAATACAACCACTTGGTCAACTGCTTTCTTAAAAATTTCTTTAAAAGTTGAACAAAGCTCCCATATCATTGAGCCATTGTACTCTTCGAAGGTTATTTAAGGGAAATCAAAACATGTCTACACGAAGTCATACGTAGGAATATTTATGCTAGCTTTATGTGTAATGACCAAAAACTAGAAAAATGCAAATGCGGATTTCCATCAGTAGATATCTGAATGAACAGACTGTGGTTTAGCTATAGAAGAGAATACTACAGAGTGGTGAAATCTGATATGGGACAGTTAATTTCCCATGCCAGCTTGACTGGATTAAGAAACACATAGGTACATGGTGAAGCACTTTTTCCACGGATGTCTGGGAGAGTGTTTCCAGATAACATTGCCATTTGAGTTAGGGGACTGAGTAGAAAAGATCCACCCTTAGCCTAGGTGGGCGTTATTCACTCAGTTGGGGAGCCACATAGCAGGATAAGGCAGAGGAGATGTGAAATATTCTCTTTCCTCTGGATCTGGGACAAACTTCTTCCTCTGCATTTAAATGTCAGAGCCCCAGGTTCCCCAGCCTTTGTATTCCAGGACTTGCATTTGTGTCCTTCAAGGCTCATAGGCCCCCAGTTTCACTGATTCTGAGGCCTTTGGAATTAAAATGAACCATGCTTCTGTCTTCCCTGTGTCCCCAGCTTGTGTGAGGCCGTAATCAGATCCCCTAGTGGATGGCCTCCCAACTATGTCACCTCTCTGACAGAGGTAGGCTCTGTGATAGAAGGGAAGAGACAGGTATATGAGAAGAGAGGGTGGTGGGGTCATGGACATTTTGAGGGGTCAGACTTTCAGGTCTACAGTTATGCAGGCGGGAATGATGATACAGAGTCAACAGTAAAGATAAATTTCTTGCCTTAATAGTGTATCTCAGATGCTCTGCCTCTCTTGCGAAATCTAAGACGTGGTATTTGCAGCAACACTGATGAATCTCCAGAAATATTAGAATTAGTGAAAGAAGATAGAAAAAGGAGTATAAAATGTATGATTGCACTCATAAACAAACTTGCAAAGACAAATTAATCTATAGTGACAGAAAGCAGACCATTAGTTGCCTGGGGGTGCAGGTGGTTGCAAAGAGGAGACAGAAAGATAAATGGCATTTAAATACATGCAGTCAATTATGCCAATTATAGCTCAATGGTGGTATTAAACCAGCAACAACAAACAGAGGAACAACAACAGGGCTCTGTAAAGGATAAAAGGAGTGAAAGTCCAACTGATTGCCACTAGCTTTCATCTTCACATGTACAGAGGCTTACAGAGCCACTGCTGCCCAGGGTCAGCGATCTGCATGAAGTCACTGCCAATTATCTAGATCTTCCTGCACCTTAAAGCAGATGAAGTGATTAGGGAAAGCAGAGACTGCAGCAAAGACATGCAGTTGGTAATCCTATACATCTGCCTGAAAGTTAGAGAGAAGGTAACAGAATGGACTCTGCCTTTCTTCTGCCTTCCATGGCATCTGAGGTTTCTATGGATCTTGGCTGTAGCGACCAAAGCTATCTGGCTTATGCAGACCTAAGTTGTCATTCCCTGTAACAGAGGGGGCTATCTGATAGGTGATGGAAAGGGATACTGCTTGCCAACAGGGAATATAGGGCCCAACATAAGATTGGGAGGCTTGGGGAACTTTCAGGGTTCAACATCAAAAGCAACTTTTTAAAGAGATAATTAGAATCGAGGTATGTTGCTGAACCACTGTAATGCCAGCACTCTTGGTAGCCGAGGTAGAAGGGCTACGAATTCAATCCCAATGTGGGCAACTTAGTGATCCAACAAGACCTTGTCTCAAAATAAAAATGGAGGGGAGCTAAGGATGAAGCTTTGTGCAAAGGTCTTAGGTTTGAGCCCCAGTTCCACCATAAATAAATATATTACTTAATTAGTCAATTTAATAAAAATGAACAAACTAGCCAGGCAAGACAAGTGAATAGGTGCAGCATTTCTTCTGCACTTTTAATTTTACATGATCATATTATTTACTATACATGTATGAGATACAGATTATTAGTAATCACACCTGGATAAACCAGGATTGTGCTGTACAAAAATGGTAAATGGTTAAATTTTCTAAGTGAGAAGAGCCTTCAGGATACCTTCTTCTGTGCTAACTGGGACTCAGTAATTTTCAAGCCGCAGCTCAACATATGGCCATAGAACATCTCTAAAGTTATTTGAAATCCTCTAGTTATAGTGAGGTCTTGGAAAATTGTTGTACCTATGTTACTATGTTGGAAGAGAGCTAGTTTGTCAAGATGCTACTTTGTTAGGTTGCTTTTATCAAATCTCTATTGAGAGGCCATTTTGAGGACTTAATCTGGTCAAAGTAATAATGAGTTTGTCATATGACATAAGAGGCTACTCTTTTGAGAAGTGTATACATGAAGTGTAGTAACATACTTGATGTGAACTTGCATAATGTCTTTGAGACAACAAGCTATAGAGATAACTATAGAAGAGAAATTAATATTGGGGCTCTGAGAGGAAATTCAGAATAGTCCTCAGTCAACAGTTGCCACTTCATTTTAAGATCAAACAGATTTATTGACACATTCCATTTACATCTTCTCAGTCCATTTTCTTAACGATATCATGACCCAGTTATTGGTATTGTTATTTGTAAGTGGAAGAAATGACAAGCAAAGAGATAAAGCATCATGTTCAAGTTTACTCAGAAATTGAGTCAGGGATTGAGCCCACTCTCTGATTCTAAGCTTAATTTGTTCATCTAGCCACATGGTCTTAGTAGAGTCACTTACCAAGAATCTCTTTCATTTCTCATAGAGAAAAATTCACATATGGATGATATTGTGGAGTTGGGTCTGAAGTGTTTTAAATGTTTTCTGACAAACCTCATAGTGAAAGTAGGCTCTGAGTGTCATGGTTTTCTTTTTGCTTTAGGCAGTGCTTCACAAGGTTTAATGTGATCACAAATCATGTAGGGAGATTCTGGTTCAGTAGGTCTGGGGTGAGACAGGAGATTCTGTGCTTCCAACAGACTGAGGTGATCCTGATACTGTTGGCCCATGGGTCATTTGCTGAATGAAATAAATGAATTCGAGTCATTCTTGAGCTTTGTCTCAAGAAAGTGTAATTCTACCAGTGACAGGAAAACTCATTCATGATCCTCTTTTGTCTTTAGTGGGGACCCCTTTGTAGTAGAGCAAACCTCCACTGGACCTGACTTTTTAAAAACTGGGCCTGAAACTTGGTCATTTATCATTCTTGTATTGTATTCTAGCTGGGGGTAAGCAATCTATAGTGTTGGAGGTATTGATCCTCAACCGATATAACTTTTTCATTTTCCTTCTAGTACTTACTGCATCAAAGCATATATTCTTTTATGTTCTCTGTCATACTACCTAGCATAAGCTCTTATGCGAATAACAGGGCTGACCACTATGTTCTCTGAGTACCCACAGTCAAGATAAATGTTAAAGAAGAATTTCTGTAGCCTTTGCAAATCATCTACATATTCAGAGCCCTGCAGGTATCCAAGGCTGACATTGGATCTATTGGATCCGAATATAGCTGGAATGATGGCTGAATCATGTCTTGAATAACTCTCGTATACAATGCAGTTTCAGTGAGACTATAACCTTTGCAAAAATGGTAGCAAATAGCAATGAATACTGAAGTAATTGTAACAATAAATGGAGACTATTATGCCCCTTGATTTATTTAGTTCTTCTTGGTTAGGGTGCTCTTTACCAAAAGCAATTCCAAAGGCAGCTTTCAAGAATGATCAATATTTCTTTCAAATTATTAAAAACAGTTAAGCAATTTAATTCTTTTAGGACATCTTCTGAAGATACTCTCCAAAGTATGACAATCTTAATTTAGCAATGAAAAAAATGATATTTGGATAGTTATGTTAAAAAAAAACACTGAAGGATTTGAAGAAATCAGGTTTGTTCAATAAGAGAAAAGGTGCCAAAAGAATATATAATTAGAAAAAGCATCCTCTTTCTCTTCCTGTAATGATAAAAAAGGAAAATATCACCAAAATTTCATTTCAGGACAAGCAGTAACAAAAGGACATGATCTACCCTCACACTCTACCAGAATTTCCCTGTTGTTTCTTTGTTTCTCATCTCCCATGAATAGCTTCATTATTTTGAAAGGACTTTGAGAAAGCCTTGAGTCATTCTGAAAGTCTTTCCAATTGTGGTCTGAACAACCAATATTAGAAATTACTTTTTTAATCTTTAACCTCTTAGAAACAAAGAACATTCCAACAAACTGACATTGCTTGTGCCATTTATTTAATGTTTACTCTCTTATAAACATCATACTATTCAAAAGGCATCGCTCAGAAATACAGCTGACCTTGGTCCGCATGACTTTCCCACAGTTCTAATAAATATCATTGTTGCTTTCATTAGGAAAACGTAGCCCCACCACATACCAAAATTTTCAATATTTACTCTCTGATAACATGGACCCAAATGGCCTACGTGGAGAAGTAGAAGTGTCGGCTCCTCAAAGGATTCTCAAAAATCAATAGTGTGCAAATTGATCTATGAGATCATAGGGAAATTCTACTACTTTGAAATTTCAGAGTGTTTTCATCTAAGTTTCTGAAGGATCTTCAATTGTCAGAAAGCTCTTCAATGGCCCCGTTTTAGCCATGTGTAGTAAAGGGCCTGTAAATAGCCATAAGGGGAGGATAACAGAGCATATAAGGAGGTCTTTTAGTAAGTCGATCTTTGAGGCTGGTTTGTTCAGATTTTACCATATCATTTTCAGTTTTGGTAACACTCCCCTGTAATTAGGAGAGAAAAAAAATGTCAATAATGTCAGCCGACTAAATCTTACAAAATCATCAGGGAAACTGTCTCAATAGAGAAGGGCTTGCTGAATGATTCCTCCCCCTGTACTACTGTTCATTCTTTAGCCAAGTTTCTAAAAGTGTCTTTGAAATCACATATCCTTTTGGTCAGTGGTAGAAGAGGGCTTTCTGACTGTGTAGCCGGTTCCTTCTTAGCAACAGATGACACACACGCACCCGGAATAGCTGCAAGCTCTGTCCTCTCTGTGTATCTCTTGTATGATCAGTGACAATTTGCTTGGTCTCCCCTCACCTGCTTCCTAGTTAGTAATTACCCAGAGACAGAAGCTTTGTGGAGCCCTGACTTACAGTTATTAGAATAGGATGTAATTGTACCCAGTGTAATTGGCTTCGGTGGCAGAGCCCCATTAACCTGGCACGGCCATTCTTAAAGCAGCCTGTGATCTAGCTCATTAAATTTTATCTTCAGTAATAAGGAAAGCTATGACCTTTGCTGTTCCTGCCTTAATGTATTTATGCGGACATGTCACCTAAGATATCAAAACACACAGTGTCATTGAAACATGAAGGCAGGCCGACCTTCTGAACTTAGATTGGCTGAAAATTGAGTTTGCAAATGTGTTGCAGATGAAGGTCACAGGCCATTTTTAAAGAGAGTCCTGAGAGGTCTGGTGCAGGAAAACAATTCTCCTGGGAGAGTTACTCTTGCCCCCCACCCCTGCTCAGAATCCTTCCTCTGCTACAGCACGGCCACGTAGTTCCTTGGCGCTCCGGCTGAGGGCCTTGGAGGATTCCCCAGTACGCAGGTGATCTCCACAGAAAAATCACTGGAACAACAAAAGTATGCAGTTTATCTCCTCTCTCAAAACAACCTGTCATGCCCCCTTACAGACCTCTGAGGGGTAGTGCAGTAAAAGAACCGGACTGGATTCTAGTCTCAGGTTGGGTCTGGAACTGCCAGGTAAATATCAGCAAGGTGCTTATCCACTCTGGGCTCAGTCTATCCATCCATGCAGTAAAAGTATTGGCTTAAGTGATATCTAAGACCCTTGTAAAAGAAAAACTTCAAAACAGTCAAGCAAGTGTTACACTTTTTAAAATATCTGAATGGAATTAAATTGCATTACATTCCCTCTCCCTTTCATTCAGAGACCAGACTAGTAGTGGTTACCTATTCAGACCCGTGCCTGCCAAAAGCAATCTAAGAACATTTTGTTCAGGGATGGAAATGCTTTTCTTGTATGCTGAGAGTTTTAAAGCTAGAACAGCAAGAATTTCTCGACTTGATAATGTGATGCTGTGTCAAGATTTATGTGTCAGTTGGACTAGAATATATATACATATATATATATATGTATATATATATATATATATATATATATATATATGTATATATATTCTATTACGCACTGAGCTAGGCGTTTCTGTGGAGATAGTGTGTAGCTGTGGTTCCCATCTGAAGTTACTTGACTATAAGTAATAGACTTCACCCTTGATGATGATCTGTTTGGATCTCATAGAGTCAGTTGAAAAGTTTAAAAGGCAAAAACAAGATTTTCCTGAAGAAGAAGAAGAAATTCTACCTGTGGATAATGATTTCAGATCCTGCTTGAAAGTTTCTAGAGTGCCTTCCATATGTGTTTCTGACTCGCCTGGCCAAAGCCTACAATTGCAGAAGTCAAACATATTTATCTATCTGTCCATCTATTTATCTATCATCTATCTGTCATGTATCTATCTGCATCTATCATCTATCTATCACCTCTCTATTTTTCTATCTTAGCTAGGATAGGCTATAATAATAAACTTGAATTCTCAGTGACTTTACTCAAAATAATCTGTCACTCAGGTCACAGAAACATGTGGAACAGAGAAGCAACTAAAGATATTTTCTTGAAAATTGTGATGATATCACGCACACGTTGTTCACTTGCAGATGTAGCAGTTTAGAAACAGACTGTGGAGAACAAACTGACCCTTGAGCTGTTATTATAGTCTAATGGCTAGAACTCATCATGTAGTCTCAATTTATCTCAAGGTCAAGTTTTCCATTTTAATACAAAATAGAAGAGAAAATACACAGGCGTACATATAAGAGAACAAAAGACTTGGTGGCAAAAAAATATTTTTCTAACTGCTTTTATTCCCACTTTTGTTTCTTAGCTATAGGATTATATATACTTAAGACTCCCAATTTAGCCTGGAGTCAGTAAGACCTGTGCCCACTTGGGAAAGAAAGAACAGATTTTGATGATAATACTGTATTTTATGGTGTTTACTGGATAGCATTTTAGATAGCAATTAAATTAAAATTACTTAAAACTGTTTTTTTAAAATCCAAATGGAAATTGATCAAAATAAACAATGAGCACCCAGCACCACTTCTTTAATCTTTTCTTGTTATCCAGTAAATTTTTCTGGCTAACGAAAACAATATGAAACCATCTGTCTCAAAGGTGAGGTTTAGATTTTCATACCATCTCTTTCTATTTGAAAAACAAAATATGTTTCAAAAGTTTTATCAAACCAGCAATTTTAGGATCTATTCATTTTTAAATAAAATAAATAATATAACAAAAAAGGCCCAGTATTTTCCTCTAGGAAAAATAAAACATTTAACAGAATGTACTCAAATTGCTAAGGCATGAATTGCTGCTAAGAAATTTATAATTCAATCTATGGAAATGGCAATTAACTAACAAAAGATATGATTTTAAACTAATGTCTTCCTAAATACGAATTAAACACCTTCTCATCCTAAACATCAGTTGGAGACTGTTAGACTTTTTTACAATTCAATTTTCTTTGGACACTTAGCTATAAACTTCTATATATCATTGTGTTGTAGTTTCACCTAGGGTTATATCATTACAGGGTCATCTGTATGTCAGTTACAGAACTTAATTTTCCAGTTATATTCTGTCGAATTATAATACTTTCAAGGTGGGATGGAGGTGGGTGTAAAGGAGAGGGTAGACAGTTTACTCCACTTTTCTTACCAACAATAGCCCCAAGACTCCCTTTCCTATCTTTTTAATATATTAAAATCCTGGATGAGATTTCAATGGAAAATAAGGTGTACAACTCATAATACATAAATCTTAGTGTTGCTGCTTAAAAAAAAATGTTTCAAGTTTCTGGATTGTGACTTTTTCCTACCAGCCAACCCCTACGTACGATGTCACTGTTACTCTGCAGCACTCGCCTTCCTCTTTTTCTCCTGTGATCTCTTATATCCAATTGAGCTTTCTAATTTTGAGCCCTCAATCTTTTCATCTCCTTTATGCCTATTTGAGAAGGAATACAAATAAAAAATACACTACTGTTACCTGTGAGATGCCCTTCCAATTTTATGACTGTAGTTTTATAATCAGCACTTTCCCAACAACTTGGAATATCTCCATAAATGAGTGAAAAGTGAACTAATATTTATGAAACGGTGTGCTCTGTGATTTTACGTAGTATTTATTCTCACATGAGAATAGGACTTCCTATGCATTCTCCCGTGTACATACATCACCTTACACACTTTCCAACAGGAATATAACAGAAGTTTTTTTCTCTTTCATCTTCTTGAAATGCTAAAAAAACCTGTGTCACTGACTAAATTAATTCAGCAAAATTCTGAAGTATTTCCTTTGTACATATTCTTTGTTGTCTATGAAAAAATAGACTTAATAAGGGATGAGGAAACAGAGCTGAACTTATGCGTCCCTGAACACAGCTAGTCCAATTACAAAAAATATTCTGCCATCCAGAACTTCATAGACCACATCACAAATGTGGTGTATGATGATTTGTTTAGAATGGTCTCCGAGGAAGCAGACAGCGTTTCTCATGATGTAACAATCTTCCTCTCTAAAAGAACATTTACTTTGAATAATTTTAACTATTATGCATTCACACTCACACTTTTCTCCTGCCAACTGCATTCTTTTTCATGCCCAGGAAAATCAGAGGTTTACAGGAAAAAAAAAACATGCAAGATGGTATAAAGGTGTTTTTTAAATGTAGTTTTCAGAGAACTGTATGTTTCATTTCTCAGACAGAAACACAATTTCTTTGATGCATAAATAATGGTACCAAAGATTTTAAGCTCAGACATTTCAAGGACATAACCTGAAGATATAAATCTAAAATTGTAAAAAAAAGATCAGTTTACCTCTAAAATAAACGAAGACCCAATATACACTCTGGATAGGTAATTATGTATTATTCTTCACAGAGAACCAAATAATGCATTAATAACTGATCAGATATTCAGGCATACTAAAACACATATCTTGTGTCATAATAACACTCTAAATACAACTGAGGTCCAGCATGTGTCTTTCAGCATTATTTATGACAATCTGTTGCAAGCCAACCATTTGCAGGTGATGGTTTAGGGCCTGCAAGCTATAATGATGAGTAAAACCAGACAGACTCCTGGCTTCACAATGCTTATTATAGAGCAGAGAAATTGGAAATCTAGCTCATTATTTTAAAAATGTAAGTTCATAGACTAAAAACATGCCAAAAGGAAAATGCACATAGTATAAGCAAAACATAAACACAGGTAGCTGAGCTGATCTCCGATATATAGGAATGCTTTTCTGAGGAAGTGATTTTCAGTTTAAGATGCGAAGGATGCAGAAACAGTAACTAGGAGGAGGGAGAAAGCAGGAAGATTCCAGGGAGAAGGAATAATGTTTTAAGGATTTTCAATCAGGCAGGAAGTAAAGAAAACAAGTAACACTGAAGTGAGTTCAATAAAGTAGGCAAATGAAAGATGTTGTGTTTGAAGAATCAGGCTAGGATCAGACCCTCAAGGTCACTGAAGGTCTCCAGGATAATAAAAGCAATAGGAATCTGTCTTAAAGCAACAGGAATCCACTCAAGGTTATGTAGTAAGAAGAGAGGCAATGGAATGCAAGGTATGACAACGGCATTTATTTTGAACAGAATGTCTTGGCTGCAGAAGTGTTCTGAATGGATGGAGACAAGCATGGATGTGGGGAGACTAGTTAGGATGGAATTGCAGTTTTTTCACCCAAAAGAGGATAGTGACAGAGGGCGGTATTAAATATTCAGACCTGTCACCTACTCACTATGCAAAAGCAGTAACCTCTAAAAGGGGGCTGATTTGTTTTCTGCTCCCCACTACTCTGCCGTACCTGGATTCACTTTGCATGTTTTTCTGCCCATCTTTTGTCCTGAAGATGGAGTTTGCTCCCTTGATGGCCATCTTCTGGGTAGATTTTAACCCAAGTATCTCCATAGTCTTATGGAACTTAGGTAGGCCAGTGTTCTGTCCCTGGTGTGTGCTGCAGAAAACTGTATTTCTGGGTAATTCCATCTTCTCCAGAGCACTGGAGGGTTTCTTCCTTCTGTGCCCTTTAAGCCCTGAAGACGATCATGGCTTCCCACTGTTGGTAGTCTCTTAGCACATCAGCGTCCACTGTTGGTTTCCTTAATCCTACCCCCCCACACACACACATTTGTAAGAAGTCTGGTAAAGTGGTTTTTTTTTTTTTTTTTTTTTTTTTTTTTTTTTTTTTTTTTTTTTTTTTTTTTTTTTTTTTTTTTTCATTTGAATCACTACAAAGACAGGAACTTAAAAGATTGAGGGCTGGAAAAGTCTTATCCATAGAATGCCAAATGTTCATATAAATAATGAAAGTTTGCTTTGTCATAAACCGTCTTAAAATAAATCTCTACCCTTTGAAGATGCAATTAGGTAGGAATGTAGCCTTACACAACAAATACAAGGGTCAAGATACTGAGCTGTCTAAGTTCTGTCACAATAGTTAGAGCATTAAAAAAAAGCCCTATCTGGTTTAGTTTCTGAATTCTTAGCCCCTCCTGTACATATTTTGGTCATGGGAATGGAATGAGATAATTTTGATCAACTTCCCTCTGGTTGATGTATCCTCAGGCTGTTGAGGGTAATAAAGTCTTTTTCTTCTGTTTATGCAGGGTAATACTGAGTGAATGAGAGAGTCACTTCTGATATAGGGAATGGTATAACATTAGAAACATAATGACCCTAGGTCAGCCTTATAGACAAAGAGCAATAAATGGGCCATTTGTAGCGGTATAATGGAAAAGCCATATGAATGATCTCAGTGTTCAATTTGTATGTGCATTCCATTCACATTACTCTGTCCCCTCTTAAATGGGTACATTTCTTTTCCATCTAAATGTATGTGTATTCTCTTGGTGTACACATTTCCAAATACTGCACTAATTCGTTCCAAGACATAGCTAATTACCCAAAGTGAGACATAAAGTATTGATGAGAAAATGAACTACTTTAATAATATATGCTCTATCTTTGGTAGTTCATTTTGCTTGTCAATAACTATACTATATCTCAGGAGTAAATGCAGAGCAATAGACTGAATTACTAACAAGAAGTCAATACATGCAATTCTTTGCATTGATTATAAAGCAGAATTTCTGCATGCTATTATAAAGTAGTCCTGAAGAAACAGTATATTTGCAGAAGACCTTAGTCTCCATTTCCCTACCAGTTGCCTGTGTCTTTTTGGGCAACTTGATTTCGTGCAAAGAACAATTTCCAGAATTTTCATATTCACTATTGAGGACTCAAGGACAATACAATTGTGATAATGTCTTTGACAATTGTATACTTCAGAAAAAGATTCAGAAAGGAAATCCAACTCTTGTTCAGGCTCAGTGCAAATCAAAAAGCCATTGTTAAAGGCCATTTTTCTTTCATTGAACAAAAATGAAATATGCTTATCCATTAAATTTATGGAAGAAAATGAAAAGGCAACTATTAAGATGATCCGTCTGGGATCAGGGATATAGATCAGCAGCACAGTGCCCGCCTGACAAGCACAAAGTCCTGAGTTCAATTCCTGATACTGAAAAGAAAAAAGAATATTTTGTCTAAGATGAGTCTTCTAATGAGATATATAAATGCCATCTGACATACATGGACTTTTGCTAAGGCCTCTTTCTCCACTCACCAGAGTGGTTACAACTCTGCTATTTACTAAAAAGTACTCCCTTTGAGAGATTTGCTCATACGGACTTGCACTACAGGAGTCTGGATATGCTAAATGGAAGGTTTGCTTTGTTTTTGTGCATTCGCGTGCGGGGTGATAACCTGTTTTCCCCACACACAAAGTCCTGTTCTAAAAGCAGAGACTCCTAAAAATACTGCCCTACAGGAAGATGTATGCATAATTGAAAATGGGTCCCTAATGTGCTCTAGGCCTAATGAGTTAAGGGATATGAACATTTTGCAGACGGGGTCATTTAGTTTAGTTCTTTCTTTGGTCATGCTTGAAATCATTTGCAAACAATTGTCATTGTTGTGTTGGTCAGAACTGCACAAAAGGGGATGGAAAGTATCCTCATTTATTATGAAACCACAAGCCAAGTTCAACATGAATAAAGGGCTCTCAGGTGTTTCTTTCAAAAACTAGCATGGAACTACTCATTATAGAAGAGGAAAATTTAACTTTTGAAGTTCACCCAATTCCTTAAACTGTATCTTGAATGAAACAAAGCTTACAATAAGCTAGCCTCAGTGAAGAAGAAAAGAAACTCAGACTCATGAACCCTTACTCTTGAGAGAAGCATGCAGCCCTGGGAGAGGGGAATGGGGATTAGCATATCTGGGAGTGCAACACAGAGTTTGTAAAATAATATGAAAGGAAAAAGAGACCAACCTCTATGACCAGTCACCTAAATATTCCTTTCTTAGTTACTCATCAAACATATAGACAAAAATATTATGCTATGTAGAAATAATTGCATAAAAGATTTGAACAGCCAGTACGACCTAACTGATACATACTGAACACCATACCCCAAAACTATAATACATATTCAGATCACAAAACAGTTTTTAGTGTATTTAAAAGGACTCAGGTCACCCACAATATATCAATGAAATTAGATAAAAAAACCACTAATAATAAGGTAGTTAAGAAATACCGAAACATTAGCAAACATAACAGTGTACTTCTCTTTTGTCCATCCAATGTTAATTTATTATTTAAACAGCAAGAACATCCTAGATTATACCTGTAGGGAAATAGGCCTGGAGTCATAATATGCCTATTAATTAATTTTTTATCTCCTTTCTCGCTCTGAACAGCCCATAGATCAAAGCAGAAATCGCAAGGGAAATTATTTTTAAAATAATACTTCTTGGTGTGTCAAGCGTGTCATGGGGCCTGACCTTAGGGACTGTATCTGGCTGCTCCTGGTCTCCTCTTCTTGGACACTGTTTCCCTGCTCCTTGCTCCTTGAATGCAATGAGTCCAGTAGTCCCCTTCTGCCGTGCCCTTCTTCCATGGTGTTTCAGAAGGCCACAGACTGCAACCATGAGCCAAGTGAAACTTCTCCTCCTTTAAATTGCAGGTGTTGGACACGTTTTGTTCTAGCAATGGAAAGTTGAGTAATACAAACTTGAATGATAATTAAAATACAGCATACCTGAATTTACAGAATGCATCAAAGGCAATTATTAAAGGAGGAAATATAGCCTTAAATATATATATATATATTCTACCAAAACATGCATATGCACACTTCAGGAAGAGAAAAATAGTATGTTTTTTTTTAACAGATGGCCACCATTTTGAGCACCTGTTGTAATTGTAGAGACCAAGAGTAGCTTGTATTAATCTCATGATATCTCAATAAATCTAGCATTAAAATATTTATACAAGTTTTTCTTCTTTTGAAGTATGCATACAGTTTTAGTTTTCTCTCTCTATATATATATATATATAGAGAGAGTTCTCTCTCTCCCTCTACATCTCTCTCTCTCTCTCTCTCTATATATATATATATATATATACATCTCTCTATATATATGTATACATCTCTCTCTCTCTCTCTATATATATATATATACATCTCTCTCTATATATATATATATATAGAGAGAGAGAGAGAAAGAGAGATGTATATATATATATATATATATATATATATATAGAGAGAGAGAGAGAGAGAGAGAGGAAAGTAATAAAAAGAAAAGAAAATTAATCCCACATAAAGTAGAAGGAAGGGAATTTCAAAGCAATTGACTCTTTATAGAGTCATAATTTGGCTCTTTGAAAAGAGTAATTGAAGACTCGATTGACACTCTGGTGGCCTAGGTCTGCAGCCCCAGAACTTAGGCACCTGAGACAGGATGTCTGCTTGAGCCCAGGAGTTCAGGGCCGGCCTTTGTAACACCACAGGATAGCTACTAAAAAAATGAACAACAGGTAGTAAGATTGATCTAAAACAACAGGGGGGAAAAAACTAATATTAAGAGTGCAAATAAGGACCAAAATATATAATAGATATTGGGAAATGGGAAGAAAATTTCCAAATGGGAAGGGGAACAACGGAGGGGGAATGAGGAAAGGATGAATGACAAAAGAAAAAAAGAGAATAGAAGGAAAAGAAATTGAAATGAAGATTTTGCAATCAAGGAAGGGAGGCAAGGTTGAAGGGAGGGGAGGGAAATGGGGAGAGAAGAATCAAGATATATTGTGCATAGGTACAAATTTTCGCTGATGAATGTGATCACTATGTATGTCTAAAATGTACCGATGAAGGGGGCTGGGGAGTTCACTCAGGTGTGTGAGCACCTGCCTGGCAAGTGTGAGGATGTGAGTTCGATCCCCAGTACCCCTTCAAAAAAATAAAATAATAATAAAATAAAATAAAATAAATAAAATGTAGAAATAAAATAAACTTAAAAAATAAAAAGAACACAAATAGCAAAAGAAGGGGAATTATTGCAGATCACAGAGGTTTTAAAAGGAAAGTAAGAACATATTATAAATAATTTCATGCCACGAAATTCAACAATTTAAATTGAACTGACAGTTTTTCTTGAGGAATACAACTTACTCAGACTGAATAAGGAAGAAATAAAAAATGTAAATATCACCGCATTTACAAAAACTAAAATAGGATGGTGATTTTAACCAAGATAAAGCAACATAGGCTAGATTTTCTTTGATGCCTAAAAGAACAAATAAATAAAAACCAGAAAAAAAATAGATGCACTGGCTTACCAGATAATGCATATCAACCTCCACCACCACCACCAACAAAAACAGTGATCCCAAAGAGAAAAGAAACAAACAGAATGAGCGCCAACAGCCCCCCAGCTTGCTGTTTTTAGTTTCTAGGTCACCCTGCAGGCACAAGGAACACAAGTAGAACCTGTTAGAACCCCTAAGCCCAGCTACAACTAAGCAGACAGGCGAAAACGGTGACAGTCCACAAGAAAGAGCAGCAGAGAGAAGAGAAAGAGAAAGCAAAATACCTGCAGAGTATTTACCAGAGTCCTGATAAGCATACACACATATTAAGGAACTACCCAAGGGCAGACAGAAGAACTCTATTTTTCATTTTTTGTGTGTGTGTCTTTTTGAGACAGGGTTTTACTATGCAGCTCAGGCTGGCCTTGAACTAACTTTGTAGCCCAGGCTGACTGCGAATTTGCAGCAATCCTCCTGCCTCAGCCTCCAGAGTGCTGTGATTACAGGCATGCACCACCACAACCAGCCTAGAAGAACTCTTGAAAGGATCAGTGACAATATTGTCCAGTGCTCAGGGTCAGAAATAACTCAATTTCCGCTGGCCAATCTGGGAAAAAATTGGTTTTGAGAAAGATTTGCTTCAGGAATAAAGAAGAATTAGCCCCTGACTAAAAGCTGCTCAGGTGGTGCCTAGCAAAAGATTACACCAAGACTCAAATGGATCAAATTTATTCCAAAAAACAAAATTTCATCTCAGAATGAATCTCAAGAATATTTATAAAACTAAAATATCCAGCTCCCAAGCAGATGAAGTTCATACATACACAGTACCTGGCATCCTAGCATAGGTTGCTAAGCATAAAGAGGTAGAAAATGTGATCAATAATTAGGAGAATAATCACTCATTCAAAACTAACCCAGAACTGGCACAGGTGTTTGAAGTACAAACAAAAAATATTAAACCAGTTCTAACTCTTTGTTGTATGTTCCAAACACTAAGTAGATACCAAAAAGGTAAACTGAGTTTCTGCAGGTGAAAATTGCAATGTTTGAGATGGAAATTCACTAGAAGGAAATAAAGGTAGGTAAGACAATGCAGGGAAGATAATTGTTGATATTAAGAATGAGATATACAGGAAAATTGTTTTAAATATATCTATGGTCATAATATTTGCAAAGTATGTAATCTGGCACATGAAAAGTATCAAAGGATTTATTATTGCAACTCCTGTTTGTATTATTTAGAGCATGAGTGTCCAACTTTTTGGCTTGCCCGGTCCACACTGAATGAAGAGAAATTGTCGGGTTGCATATAAAATATATAATGTGTTAATGTGTAAAAGTAATAAACTTCCTCTTTTAGATATAACATTGATTAAAAGGGTAAGCAGCTGATGGACTGCAGCTTGGACACCCCCGAGGTACACTGTTAGGGCCCAAACAGATGGGATAAATATCATAATACTTCTTGCTTTCTATGGAGAAAAGAGGTGCTAGATAGGGAAACTGAGGGAGGTATTCTATCCCTAGGACTGTGTCAACGTGACAGGGGTCTCATTAAAATAGTGTCTGTACCAAGACAATACCTATGACTCCTGATGCGCAAGTTTAGAGCCAGCTATGAATAACTGGGAAAACCACAGAGGGCCAAATATAACTATAATAATTTAGCTACACTATAGCTATATTTACTCCTATACAGTACTTAAATTTGCCTCAGTGGCTACTCTTAGCCTGTTTCTGGTATTTTTATGGAATGCTGCTTCAAATAAACTTTGACAACATGGCATGAGCATTAAATATACTATAGTTGAAAATTCCTTTGGATGGTTCATGGGAGATATGGTCCAAGTAGACCAAACACATGCAAAGTTATATATTTAAGAAAAAGAGCAGTCAAGATTTGATTCATTTTTATTCTGAACTCCAACACGAATTTCTCCTGAGGATCCTTATGTAAAGATTTTAAGCTACATAACCTATAATGCTTCACTAGCGGTTTTGCAAAGATACACTGTTAAAGCTCTTCATGAGGCCATTTTTTTCTCATGTCAGCTTTTAATAAAGCCAAGAAGATAATAGTAAATTGTATTCTGTGGAGTCATAGGGAATCTTCAACACAGACAGCAGAATCGGAAAAATGCCCTGGCTGTGGAATATTGGGCTTGTGATGATGAGCTGTGTTTACGTGCTCAGTAGAGTTCAGTTAAACGCAGCGAGCAAGACAGAATGGGCTGTGCACTGCAATTAAGAACGTTTGTTTCGAGTGCCCTTTTTGCATGTCTAACTAGCAACCAATGCAGCAGCAGGGTGCTGGATGAGTATTCGGAGGACCCAATTCCAGACACATTCATTCAAGGCATGTTGTTTGTCTGATTACAAGCCATACATCTACTTAAAGGATGCAGAACAATTCCTAGGGGCAACTACGTTAGCTCAACAATCATTCGGGCTTACTACGTATCAAATTCTGTGCAGGATACAAAGATGAATTACACACGGCTCAGAACTCAAGGAGCTTATGCATCAAACTATGACATATTATTACCTGATGTCAATTCCCACGGTTATTTTTATTGCACTGCATTTATTCTATTAATTGCATCTTACCCAGTTTCCACAGCAAGGAATGTATGTCATGGCATATATTTACTGCAGTATAGGAAATAATTTTCTCCCGTGACATGCATCCCAAGAAGCCATGTGCAAATCCAAAGGACATGAGATGCAGCACACTGGTGCATAGACTTTATCTGTGAAACAGAATTAGTAGCTTTCAACAGTGTGTTACAATATATACACTAACTCTCTGGAGAATGCGATCTAATATTTCACAGCTGGTATGTAGATACTATCTAGCATGGAACAATAAAGTTGATGTGGAAATGAGATGAACATAAAGAGGCACGTATCAAAAAACAACTGGAAAAGCATAGACATCATCTGCCAAGACAGACTGGATTCAACCCATGTCTCTGAGATTTTCCAATTTAGTTAGACAGTTCTTACAACTAGCAGACTTTTTAGCTTGTATATATACACACCTGCTTTTTTTCCTTTTGAAGCTTGAGCCAAAGTTGAATTCTCAAAACTTTTAAGAGTTCCACTAATTTTAAACCATGTTTTGCTTTTCCCATTCCTTCTTTAGCAAAATCATTGAGTCATGGATTAACAGGAATCAAAAAGGAAAAGAACTAGTTCAGATTAGTAAACTGTCTAAAGTCAAGGGTTAGACTGCCTCAATTCAAATCGCAGCTCAGTCTTTCCTTAGCTACGTGACTTTAGCCACGTTACTTCATAATGTCTCAATTTCCTCAAAAGGAAAAAAGTAACCTGTACCTTTTAAAGTGGTAGTAAGAACTAAATGATATAATTTATGTAGAGCACTAAGGACAGTGCCTGCTACACAGTATGAGTTCAATACATACTAGTCATTACTATTATTATTTTCTCCGTCAGACAACTGATCATAAGCAAATGACATGGGAAGACTCAGGTTCGTATGAGTCTTCCTGGCCCTCATTGCCTTTCTGGTCCACGGCTGTTCACACTGCAGTTCCATGTGGAAGGACAGACTCATTTTAATCCTGCAACTAGACCTTCTCTGGTATGAGAACACAGGCAGAGGTGGCAGTTTGTGCTTATGGAATAGCAATTTGTGGTAGTTCCTGTCTACTTGATAGATTCCAACTGTTGGTTGGAACATATGCTGCTGTGGATTTTAGCACAGCAAAAACTCAGCAATATCTGTTTTGATACAATGGTTAGGGAGCAGTGCAACTTTTTAAATCTTGCGATATAGAAATATTTCATCGTAACTTTCTTCATTTTTTATTGCCTTAATGTGTGAACATTTCCATATAGATATAACAGAGAAGGGAAATAATTGTATAAGTAGCTCTAAATTAAGTCAGGAAATATTTATAAAACATCTACTAGACTAGTTACTTTGAGAATATAATGGGTTACCATGGGCCCTTGCCCTTAGAGAACTGATAGGGAACTGATGATTTGGTTAGAGAGAGAAAATATACATGGTTGCATAGAAACTCAGGTAACAAATGGCAAAATTACAATGTTGATTGCAAAGACATAAGCATTTCTAACACCAAGGGCGAACTGGTATCTGGTCTTAAAAGAACTATGTGGCAAGAGAGAAAAGGAGAACAAATCTTCAGATATGGAGCTGTATGGAAATACACATATCGGTAAATAGCAAGTGTGAGTCTGGGCTTTTTTTTTTTTTTTTTTTTTTTTTTTTACGGAACAGGGGATTGAACTCACAACCTCGCGCCTGCCAGGGCAGGCGCTTAAGGCACTGAGCCAAACTCCCAGCCCTGGTTTTTTGAGGCAGGGTCGCACTATGTAGCTCAGGCCAGCCTTACGCTCGCGTTGTAGCCCAAGCCGGCCTCGAACTCACAACGCTCCGCCTACCTCAGCCTCCCGAGTGCTGGGATTAAAGGCGTGCGCCACCACGCCTGGCTGCTAGTCTGGGTTTTTCTATCGGAGATATATAGTACCTCTGTCCAGAAATGGGTCAAAAGGGGAAGATCATGAAAGACTTTGTATATCACAGTAAGGGCTATAAGTTTGTTCCTGTAATTGCAGATCATTGAAGACTTTAGAGAAAGTGAAAATTTAGGGAAAAAATGACTTGAATCCAATTCATAGGACTGGTTGGTAGAAGAAAACCCAAGAATTCTGTTTAGCAGTATGAAAATTATCAAAAGAGCCTGAGGACATTAGAACAAATGGTATGGTGAAAGAATAAACAAGATTCACTGATTGATTGGAAGGAGATGTTGAAGAAACAAGTAAGATGAAATTTCTGGGGTTTTTTTTCGAACAACTGTGAATGTTAGAAAATTTGACCTATTCTGGGTTTTCTTTCTTCCTTTTTTTTTGAGATCAGAAGTTGTATTTTAGTCATATGACTCTGAAAAACTGATGTGGACATAGATACCATGATGATGGCATTTGAAACCATAAGAGTAATGAAATTAAGCAAAAGAGAAAACGGTCAATGAATGAAGATCAAACCTTGGGCAGGAGCCACATCTTAGAAAGCTAGTGTCATATATTATGGGCTAAGGACATGGTCCACCTGTTTACCTTTTCTCCTTGATTGGTAGGAAGCCCCAAATTAATTTCACATTGAGATAGAATTTTTGCCTTATACCAAGTAGCTGATATATTCTTTCTCACAATGATTTCAGTTTTATTTTTAAAACCTATTTTAGTCCTCCCTTTTTATTTGCGACTTTATATTTTAAATTCATACAAACCAGTTTTAGTGACAGGCAGGATTTATATAATGGACAAAAAAATAAGTAACATAAAAATTTATGCAAAATGAATGTCTCTAATAGTTTTGATGTAATAGATACTACAGTAAGCACTGAAAGGCAGTCCCGAATTTTACAATTAGGAAAATATACGACTTAAGTAAATAAAATTTAGAAAATGTTTGAGTGAGTTTGTGCTATCAAAGTGATGTGTCTCAAATCCTAATAACAAAACAGTGACGAATCTAAGGGGAAATGACTGTGATAGGGAATCAGAAATATGAATAAAACATCACACAAAACATCACATACAAAAATATGTTTCCCACCTTTAAAATCATATTTCTATAACATTAAATGCTCTCATATCTTCCCATAACCATGAAGCAGATATCTGACCCCCCAGGTATATTTGTGCAAAAGCTTGCCAAAAGGAGAGATTGAGAATCAGATTCTGTTAGGGAACGATATTACAAAAGATAAGCTACTTGCTGTCTGACACAAGCATAATTTAAACTACTTTGAACATCTCCTTTTGTTTTTTGTTCTTAATATAATAGGCCCCAAGTTCCTTCACATTTGGGAGGGTAAAATGTTGTGACAGTACATGGATGATTATGTTTAATTTTGATATTCATGCTGAAAACTTAATTAGATTCAATCACAGAAATTCATTCTTTGTTCCATTCTGATATTTATAAATATGTTTTGCATTACAATATATGGACCCTGCTTTGTAAGCTTACCAAAAGCTTTTGGATGAAACAATTCAGTAACGATCTGACCTGTTAACAGAAACATTGATTTCCTTTTTTCCTGTAGTCTGAGTCAAGTAAGTTTATAAAGTTATCTAAATAAAGAACCATAGATGACGCCAATAAATATCACAGTAGTCTTTGAAGATCTTTAGTGTTTTTCTCTGTAAAGCGATGATATGGGGAAAGCTAGTGTCTTTTTTCCCAAGTCCTAGGAACATCACGAAATGCATGATTCAGACGGAACATATGTCATTTTAGTACCAAGGCAAACAGAATATATTGATGACAGCTTTTGATTTTTAATTATTAGGAAATTTGCAGTCCCCATTAGAATGGTATCTTGTAATTTTCCATTTTCAATCTATGAAAACCTATTCTAATAGTGGTTCAGATAAATGACGGAGTTTGAGCATTATACTTGGGGCTCAAAAAATTATATCTGTCATTCAATATTTATCAATGTTGCTTTGTGTGTTTTAAAATTCACCTTAGCAACTTAATATGTGCATGTATCTATATGTATGTATGCATACATTTATGGAAAGATATTTTGGCAGCCCTATTGAATTGTATTTTTTTTGGTATGAAAATGGAATATCCATACTCTGTGTTCCCTGTAAGATCTCTTTAACCCCAGATTTAGATTGTTAGAGCCCAGGATTGAGACTAGAGTAGTCTACTATGTAGCCAGGAGCTCAAGGCATCTAAATTAGTCATTTTGAAAAGCAAAACAACTAACTTCAGTAGAGTTGGTAACACTCACATTTGTTTCAATCCTGAAGATTGAACCCAGGGTCTTTGCACTGAGCTACATGCCCATTGCTTTATTTTGAGATAGGGTCTCACTAAGTCAAATTGTTCAAAGTGGATCAAAATTTTGATCCTCCTGCCACAGAGTGCTGCAATTATAGGCATACGCTATCAGGCCCAGCTCACAGACTTCATTGTGATGAGAAAACCTAAAATCTATTCTCTTGACCATTTTCAGGAATACATATTTATTTGCTGTAGTCATCATGTGTTGTAACTTAGACCTCTTGAAAGTTTCCTCCCTGACTAAAATTTTGTCATTTTACATACTTCTTTCAGAATCTATTTCCTCTACTATTTCTTAGCAACTGGAGATTAAATAGAAATGTATATGGAAAAGGTATCCCATCGTCTTTGTATTTTGTGGTGAAACCCTACTCAGTTGTGATGAATGACTTGCTGTATGCATCCATGTGCCATGTTTGTTTGCATAACTGATGTTTCCCTAAGATCACATTTGACAATATTTGAAACAGTGTCTGTTCTAACCCATATTTTGTTGACTTTCATTCAGTTCAATGCAAATGTCTCTTCCCATTAATTTTGATAGTCCCATGGTTGCCCTTTAAAAAATACTCTAGAACTTTGTCTGTTTAAAACTTGTAGCTATAGGGCCGGGAGTTTGGCTCAGCAGCTTAAGCGCCTGTCTGGCAGGTGCGAGCCTGTGAGTTCGATCCCCGGTGCCGCAAAAAA
>RJWM01005892.1:0-88095 GCA_004363535.1 Dasyprocta punctata | reverse complement strand
TCTAAGTACTCAGGCTTGTACCATGCTTATTACAGTAATTTGGTCTGTTCATTTCCTCTTCCTATTACAAAGTAAGCATCTACTTTTAAACTTATTTATTTTTCTAAATTTAAAATATTTTTAATTTTTAATTGACACAATTGTATATATTTATGGGATGCATAGTGGTATATATAGTGATACATAGTGTGATATATATCTTGTATAATGATCAGACCAGGACAATTGGTATAGCTATCACCTCAAACATTTAGCATTTCTTTGTATTGGGAACATTCAGAATCCTGTCTACTAGCTATTTTAAAAAAGGCGATGAATTGTGGTCAGTCATTGTTACCTAACTATGCTACAGGACATTAGAAGCTACTCCTCCTGTCCAGCTGCACCTGTATTCACTGCCCATCCTGTCCCCCACCCTTTCCTGCTTCTGATAGCATTTTGCTACTCTCTATTTCTCTAAGATCAGCTCTTTAAGCTTCTGTAAAGATGTGAGAACATGTAGTATTTGTTTTTCTGTGCCTGTACATTTAATTTTTATTCTTGGCTTTTTACAAAAAGTGGTATTTGTATTTTAGATATTTTTTAAAAGTTATGATAAATCATTCTTTTAGGTTTAGGTTACTGAGAGAAGATCAGATGTAGGTTTTGAGTTTATCATGTGGCATGTTATTTAGTGGCTTCGAAGACTTGAGTGCGTGTAAGTCTCTTGTGATCTATGGATGGGGCATAACAGTTCTCTAATAATGTGTCATATAGTAGAAATTCGATTTTCTAAACACTGTGTTTTCCTAGACTTACATCTTACCTAAATCAGGAAACTCTTACTTTTCTCCCTTATTAAGTTTGGTTATCAGATTTCTGTTAGTGTCATCAAACAAACTAGATAGCCTTATTTTTTTCTATATCCTAAAAGCTTTTTATATAGTTTGGGAATTACCTAATCCTCGAAGTAACTATACATACTACATACTAGTTTTTCGGTATTTTGGTTTCAACTTTGATCATTAAGTATCACATTAGAAAACTGTTTCCACTGAGATGTTCAAATGTATTCCCAAGCATATTTTTATAGAGTAGTCTTAATTTTCACTTTTCCATTTCTGTGATACATTTCTTGAATAATTTTAGGTCCATGTTGATTTTAGAACTAGATTTTTCAGAAACTGTCTACTAGGTATTTCAATTTTCAGTGAACCAGTTCGTGTTTTTTAAATGTCGAAATCGTGCATTCCTACTTTTATTTCCATTTCTGCATTTCTAATATAGTGTTTTCTAACTTAACAGGCTAAATATTTAGTTTAGTTCTTTGTTCTCTCCAATTAAAAGAAAAAACTACAGATTACAGCTTTTCTTTTTTACTTTCAATAAACACAATAAAATTAGATCACTTTTATTATTATTCCTACTTATCCCTCCATTTTTAATAACCAGTAAAATTTCACATTTGGTTAGAGCTATATATCACAGTAAAGTTTTCATTAGGTTGTTTTTAAGCTGAAAGTTCACACTCTCTTTGGACAATTTGTAAAATAATTATAAAATTATATCATTCTTTGTTCCTTGCTTTCAATGTTATTCTGTAACTATTATTTTACTCTTATGTTTTTGATGGATCCTTCAGTCAACTGGCATATTTTTGAGTGACTTCATTAAAGATACAAAGCTGATGAATTTCTAGGCACATCTCTTTTTCTGTTAAAACTCTGTAAACATCGAAATGCCTGGTTTTTTGTTGTTGTTGTTGTTGTTGTTTGTTTGTTTTGTTGTTTTGTTTTCTTTTGTACTAGGAATCGAACTCAGGACCTTATGCTTGCCAGGCAGGCACTTATGCCCACTGAGCTATATCCCCGGCCCATGTAGTTCTTTTTTATTTTTTTTCTAAAATAGTGAACAGAGAAACTGTGACCCCCAAATCTTAGCAGATGTAAACACCTCCATGAACTACTACGATGGAAGCCGAGAGGAAACTTGAGGCACAATCATAGAGAAGAACTCACAGATAGAGCAGCCGAGGCCTTAGAATGTTGTTCCCCATGCTGTGGAGGACTTGTTTGGGGGAGACAGGAATTCTGTGGTTGTATCTGAAATCATTGCTGTACTCCCATTTCCCTGCTTCAGGGCCATGAGTTCATCACCCCATTAGCAAAAATTCTTCCTGCTTCAGGAAAGTGCTTGGGTGCTGTTGTTTTCAGAGCCATTGAAAGTCTAAGTCTTTTGAGTCTTCTAAGTATTTCAAGGGAAAATCAAAGATGATCAGATTATCAGCAACTTTGTAATGCAACATCCTGTAAATCTTTTGTTTGTTCATTCATTTTTTTATGATTAAATCTATTATGGATGAGCTATGGTATTTCCCTGGGAAAATTCTGGTCTTTTTTCTGTGCAGTCTTTTTTTTTTTCCCACCTTAAAACTAGCCCTGATATCTCATCCATGTTCTGTTATAATAATTCAAAAAAACTATTATTTAAATAAAGCTATTTGTGTTTTTGTATTTCTATTGCAGGTGAAGACTGAAGTTGGAAGTTGTGGATGAAGACATTGAAAAGGTGAGCTTCAGCTCTGAGCATTTTTTTTTAACTACTTGAGTATGAAACTTTTTTGAAGGTTAGTATGTTTACAATTTAGGTTTATTGGCTATTAGCTGTGTATCTACAGGCCAAATTTTTCTGTTTTCAAGTTTTTGAAAACAGGAAACTCTTCTGGAATACAAAATAACAAATATTGTTACCAAAGTTGAAAAATAAAAGAACAATGCATGCATTACTATACCATACACAAAGCATAAACCTGAGGTCAGAATGAGTCTACTGCAGCACCAACATTTGGGAGTCGTCTGGGCTCGTCGGCCTGCTAAGGACTAATGACTTTAGTCTTTCTTTTAGGCAACACTTAAATGCTTTTCATTGGTCAGAAAAGTTCTGTTTGTCTTTTTAACTTCTTTTTCTTCAAGATTTAAAATCTCTTTCTGATTCTGTGGTGGTAGTGATTGAAAAACTTCAGTGAACAATAAAAGGCAAGGGAAAGAAGAGAATATCCCCCTCTGTGAGGTCCAGGCACTCATTTTTCTGTTTCTTTCCTAAGCACTTTAACGTGTCATACTCTGACCATGTTATTAGCTATTTGTCAAGACCCCAGATGGTGAAGTAATGCTGTTTAATTGTATAATAGATGCTGAGTGAAGTAGCCAGGACATATGAGGAAATTCAGGCTGGTAAGCCTGGTGTTATCACATCTTGCTGAAAAAAAAAGTTTATATATCAGTTTTATACCAGAGCTATTTTTTTCAAAACCAAAATAAAAAACTGAAAAGCCTGCATGTAATCATGGGTTAGTCTTGTTGACTTAACTAGCAAAATAATGATACTTCATCTGAGTCATAAATATTTGATATACTGAATTATTCTTGAATCACTCAAAGTTACTACAAAGACAAACGGTATTTCATTGGAGCAAAGGTTGCTTTGCTTATGTCAGAGTTCATCAGTGTTTTGTTAACTGGTAAAACAATGGTTTTCCTCCTCCAGCTCTTCATTACTGACAGGAAAGTCCCTAAGTTCCTTTGATTAATTTATGTCTAGAATGCTGAGTAGTTTAAAACCAGGACTTTATGGTCCAGAACTGACTTATTACTAGCTGACTTAGCCACACTGTCCAGAGCCCATGATGTTTATCACAGACTATGAAAAAATTTTAATTTTAATTTCTCTTAAAAGCAAAGAGAAAAAAACTCAATCTGATGATGAATATGTAAGGTGGAATCTAGCCTGGATTACATTTGTCTTGATAACAGTGCAGTTGTAAAGTATAATTCTAAATATTATTTATGGTAAAGGGGGTCCACAAAGGACCAGGGACGATAGAAGTTATCACGTGGCCCTACAGTGACACTAGGGTGTACAGGAGAGTCATTTAAGGTTTTTGTTTTCTTGAAAAAGAGTAATTTCTTTTTCTTTTTCTTTTTAGAAGTGATTCTATTCTCCATAAATGAGTCCATAGATCCATCAGCTCCTCCGAGAGATATATGCTTCTATCTATAAGGAAAGAGAAATGATATTGTTAGGTTAGACAACTGGGGTTATTCATTCTGTTTTCTTAAAATCAACTACTTTTCCCTCCAGATACCCACTGATATTCTGTTGGCTTTAAAATATAATATAGAAAAAAAGGGAAAAGGAAGCCAATCTTGATTCAAAGGTCTTGTTTCGTGAATTGCCCGGGAGTGCCAATCCCAGAGGAACCAGGTGACTGATTGTGCCTCCTCCTTCTCCTGCAGCTACTCATCTGTATGGCTGCATGTAGAAATTTGCAAGGACTGTGACTCATTTGGTTTTGTTTGTTTTCAAAGCCATGATCTAGTTTTGGAGAAAATATTTTTGTTAGTCTTCAACATCAGTGAGTCTCTACACTGAGCAAAGAATATCCTTTGAAAGTTGCTTATTGATTTAAAGCAAGCATGTTGCCTGTCTGAAGCACTTCTCTTTCAAACATAATCTCCCTGAGGACCAGGATCTTCGACTGTTTTGTTTGCTGCTAGAGACTTTAGGAAAAGACAAAGTATAAATAAGAGAAGCTCAAATGTTTGCTGGAAGAATGAACTAATTTCCTCCTTTACAAAACTCAGGTTGAAATGCCCTGATATTGCTCTCCATATGTAAGGAGACTACTGAATCTTTTGCTCTCAAATGACGTATGTCTTGGCATGTATACAAATATGAGTATCATACCTCAGTAGAAAGCTGTAACTTAACAGCCACTTACCACAAGCTGCAGATGGGAACCTTTCTGACTATGTAGGAAGTCAGTTTATGTGCTGATATCAAAAAGTCAGTGGGTGACACTTAATCAAATTAAGTGGAGAATGCAAGAAAATGCTGGAGATAAGTGCCCCTATCTTCAGTTATTGAAGATCTAAGGCTAACATTGTACTGGAGAAAAGAAAAAAAAAAGGAAGAAAGAAAGAAAAAGTCAACTGACCTTAATTAGTGTACCTAATTAGGAGTCCTAACTTACAGACCTTTAGCACCCCACCACCACCACCACCACCACCACCACCATACGGGGGAATGAACCCAGTGCTTTTGCACTGAGCCACATCCACAACACTTTTTAATTTTCTTTTTTTAATTTTACTAAGTTGTCCAGCCTGGGCTTGAATGTGTAATCCTCCTGCCTCAGCCTCACAGTGTGTTGGAATTACAGGCAAGGACTGCAGCGTCTGGCTCAGAAACTTGAACCATCAGGAGTGTGAAGGCCTGTTTTACATAGACTATTGGTTTGTTCACCTCTGTTAGTGTGGTGTGTGCGTGTGTGTGCGCGCTCAGCTTTGAGGCTATACATTTCTCAGGTACCACAAAAAAACACACAGAGACAGGTAGTTTTTTGAAGAATAAATCATCCCTGTATTTTATTCTATGTGCCTTCTATCCATGATTTCCCCTACTCTGGTTCTTTGATGGAAAGAGTTTCAAGTCAAGCTGTTGTTTAGTGTGCATGGTGCCAGATGCCCGGAGGGGCACTAAGGTGCCCATTAGCTTCCTGGTGTGATACCAAGCACTGTGGCGTTGTGGGCATCCGGATCTTTACTCTTCTTGTTAGAATTTTCTGAGCACCTTTCGCTGTTGAGGCAAGTTCTGCAACAGTGGAGAGCTTATTAGTAAAGATGCTGAAGATTAGAAATGACAAACTTCCTGCCCTGGATTTTGCCATTAAAGCCAGCGTCCTCTGTGACCCTCCCAGGGGCCCACTCTTCTCTGGAGAGTAAGCATCTCCCTAAAGTTTCTCCCATCCCTTATTGTTTTTCAGCTTCAGCAGAATCACACACTGAGCCCACCCCAAGCCAGGAGATGTTTTCATGGTACCCTGACAGCACGTAGTCTTAAGCTGAAGGATTTGTGGCAGTGGAATAGTGTGGCTTTTTACCCCTGAGACTGGTGAAGGGTTGCTCAGGGCGGGAATCTACACTGTACCACTCTTCATAGGTGTCTCAGGTGACCTTGGTTCTGTGCCCTAGGGCCCTGTAGGTGCCTTGCTCAGTGCCAATAGATTTGTTGGAAGGCAGCTATTAGAACAATGATCAGTGGTTATAGCATTAATGATTTACATTGTGAATAAGTAGTTTGTTGTATTGAGCTGGACATTGCTAATAACGCAACCATCAGATGGAATTATTGGCAGCATGATAGAGTACAGAGATTTAAGTGCAGTGTGTAATCTTTACAAAGTCATTGAAGTGCTTTCTTTCAGTTGCTTCCATTACAGCATCCCCTGGTTATCTCTTGACATGGCGACATCATGAAAATATTTTTTGAAAATTTATAAAGAACAAAAGTGTTACACAAACTAAATATAGTAGTCACACAAATTACCCACAGAATTATGTCAGACAGATTTGACTGTTCCTAGGCATTGAGCATCTCTTTTCCATGAAAAAAAAATCTCCAGGAAATTTGCATGCCTTACTCTGAATTAGAGATGAGACACTTTTTTCTTTTTGAGGGCCTGGGATATTTTCTCATTGTAGAACCTTAAGTTGCAGCTGGTGAATGGTGCAAGGCCTTCCTAGTTACTCTTGGGAGAAAAAGAATGTCATTTTTGAAAAAGTTTAGCATTGTTTATCCTGTTGAGTTTTGGACTTACAGTACTTGGATCAGTTATCACTATTTTCTTGTTCATTTCTCCTTTCTGGAATGGCAGTGCCTGTCCTATGCCTGTCCCATGCCTGTTTGTACCGGTCACAACCTTGTGCCTTCCAGGCAGGCACTTAAGCCACTGAGCCAAACTCCCGGCCCTAGTTTTTTCAAGGCAGGGTCTCACTATGTAAGTCAGCCCGGCCTTGCTCACGTTGTAGTTCAAGCTGGCCTCGAACTCACAACGCTCCACCTACCTCAGCCTCCCAACCATGCCTGTGTTTTAGAAGGGCTGTTCATTGTAAGATTTTTTAAAGAAAGTACTTGTTGGGGCTGGAAGGTATGGTTCAGTGGTTAGAGTGCTTGCCTGTGAGGCCTGAGGTTTGATCCCTAGCACTGCAAAAACCAGAAACAAAAGAAGTTCTCATTTTCTCATGAAGGGATATCCTTCAAAATGAGGAGCTAGCTCCTGTGCCTGTCTTTGGCATTGAAAGTTAGGAATTTCGGTAACAGATCTCTGTGGGAGACAAGGAGGGGAAGAGGGCTTCATGGTTCAGTAACTCTGGAATTTAGGCAAAGTCAGTTCCTTTACTGCAGGATCTTTTCTGTGCTGCCCTGAACCACATGTCTTCAACAAGAAGGTGCCATAGGCCAGGTTTCCCCAGATTTTTAAACACAGAATACTTCCGTCCACACCCCAACCAGCAGCACTGCCTTCTAGCTTCTTAATGTATTCCTATGTTGTTCTGGGGAAAATGGTTTGTTGAAAGCAGATTTCAGATCAAGCATGGGAAGAACAAGGGGCACAGGCACAGAATTGGGCCACAGGAAGAAATGTAGATGAATTGGAGCAGCGACCTGTCCCTGTTGGAGAAGCCAGGAGAAAGGACATTTGGAGGACAAAGCTCTGAGGCATAGTTCCGTGCACTGTACCTGACTGGCCAGTGCTGGAGCCAGCCCTCTCAGGTGCCATCTCCAAAGCGCTCACCTCATGCTCTCCCCTCTGACTGACCTCGATGTTCCATGTGGAAAATGTGAGGCATCTTGAAGCACTTAGCTAAACCACAGGTTCCAAGACCAGTGAAGGATGACATTCCATCATCACAGATTCTAGTGTGGAGAATGTTTCCCTTTGCTCTTGAATTTCCTCCAGCCTAATAACCTTTGATAGATCCTGATGGATTCCGTATGCAACACATATGTAGAAGTTGCACAAAACCACTTAGCATAAGTTGTTACTGATAACATGATACAAGTGACCTGTTCAGGGCTCATCATGAATTCCTTCTTTGTGTAGAACACACAACTGAGTATTGTGAGGGCCACCAAGGCAAGAAAGCCTCTGCCTTTGGTGAGCTCAAAATGAGTCTGAGAAAGAAACACGGGTCAACAGATAACCTTTTGTGAAGCCAGTGGGTGATCAAAAAAATTTTGAAATTAATGAGAAACTTAGTGTACATTAGAAATTAATATCAAAAATATTAGAAAGGTGATCAGAAGAAACAGACTTTACATATAAATTGTGTATTTGTGAATGTGCTGTGTCTTTGGACATCATGCTTATTTTTTGTTGTGGGGTAAAGAGATACCAATTGAATAAAAATCATTTATTATTCAAACCATCAATATTCTTTTTTATTAATTAAGTTTATTGGTACATTTGAGATACACATAATGATAACATTCATCATAGGAAATTTGTACCTATACATGATATATCTTAATTCTTTCCCCACCCCACCCTATTCTCCTACCTTCCTTTCTTCTCTACTTTCTCTTTCTGAGAGCGCTGTTTTAGAGCTCTCATTAGGTCAGTGGATCGGCAGCTTTTCTTTCAGTTCCATCTGTTTTCCTTTGATGTGTTTCAAAGCTATATTTTGGGTAAAGGTTAAAACATCATTCATTTGTTATATAGCTAGATGCAAGACCATTGTATTTTAGAAACCTAGTAGAACATCATAGCTCCATGAAATTTGGCACCATGGAGGATTATTGGAAGTTTCATGGTTTCTGCATCTATAACTCATGGTGAATTTGGATAGACTTCTCCCAGGCTTGATAGATGACCATGCAAATCTTGCAGAAGGACCATCACCTAAAACGGCAAAAGAACCAGATACAGTCAGTGGTGCCAGATCTTCTCTCAGCAGCTATAGATAATGAATTCAGTGCTTGAGAGCAGACAGTTATATTTGAAAAACTTGAAAGGCACTGGCCTACATTCCCTAAGCTTAAGTCAGTAAAACAAAATTATCCTCTTGGTCTTAGGGAATCAAAGCCTGTGCTCATGGTGACTGATCTAAAGCCAGTGTCACCTCCATCTGTCTCACTGCAGGCTGCACCTGGCCCCTTTTCAGTTGAGCTTTCTAGGGTACACATGGTTTTAGAAATCAGTCTTCATTGCCTTACCCCATCCTGCCTTTTGCTGCCATAAGGAAAGCTTGTTTTCCTCATGAGGGAAGAGGCAGATGGTGAGGTAAACTCACAGATCTGAGACAAACTTGATATTCAGGGCAGGAGTAAGAAGTGGGAAGAGGCAGGAGAGAGATGTCCAACTTGGCTTTAAAAGGATGAGACTACACAAAAACATCTTCATTCCCTCCAACAGGAGAGTTAGGACACAGAGTTAGTTGTAAGAGTAAATAGTCTTGGAGGTGACTGGAAAGTCCCCAGTGAAAACCTCCAGCAAAGGGTTAGAAATGAGACAAGGAAGAAGGGGGACCAGAGGAAGACAACTTGGAGACTGTTTGACTAAAAGCCTTGTTGCAATAATATTCTACCTGTAAAAACATGTGACACTGCAAAATTCCTTTTTTTTTTTTTTGAGTAACTACACTTTTGATATCAAAGGACTACATAAAACCTTACAACATTTTGAAAAACTGAATCCCACATTTTTAAGACAAAGAAAATACCTGATACAGAACTTAAGATCAATTGCAGCTCTATGTCTTTTGAGCATAAAACATGACGATGGCTTTAATGCCCTGCTTAATGCTAAAAAGTGGTCATCACTAATATAATCTTCATTGTAATCATTTTTTTTGTGTGTTTATTTTTTGTTTTCTGGTGCCAGGGACCAAAGCCAGGGCACCCATGCATGCTAGGCAAGCACTGTAGCGCTGAGTAACAAACCCAGCATCTTTGGTAGTGATTTTTGAAGGAATCTGATACATAAATACCTAAATTCAGCTCCAAGTTCAGCATCTTCTTTGCTGCCAGGAGAGGTATTTGCAGGCCAGCCAGGGCATGACACTGTGTACATTTGTTTTAGGACTAGATTTCCTTTTTCTGCTTTCTGCCTTCAAGAACCTCCTGGTCATTCTGTCCACCAACCTAGCCCATCCCAAGTGCAGTGTTAAGTATGACTGGTGTCTGGTCTGAAATTCATAAAAATGTGTTATTTCTTATTCTACAAGAAGCTACAATCTTTTTTTTAATCTTTATATCTAAAAAGTAGCTTTGGAGCCAGACCTGGTGGCACACACCCGTAATTCCAGAACTCTGAGAGGCTGAAGCAGGAAGACCACAAGTTCAACTCTTACCTGGGCAATTTAGCGAATCAGTAAGACCTTCTCTCAAAAAATTGTTTTAATTTTTTAAAAGGGATGAGGATGTAGCTCTGTTCAGAGGCTCTATGTTAAATTCCCAGTACCACAAAACAAAGGAGAGGGAGGGAGGGATTTGGGTTCTGCTAAAACATCTTTGATTTGCAGGATCAGAACACAGTGAGGTCTGGAATCAACTGGCCCTAGCTGTGGATCACTGCTTACCTCCTTCCAGGGAGGCCTCAGACAGGTTATTTGCCACTGGTTATAAAATGGCCTGCATTTAGTGGCAGGTATTAGAGCGCATGTGCACCATGCTTGCTGTGGTACCTGCCCCTTGACCAGCTCCAAACAGAGCTATAGAGCAGGAGCAGGGATAAGGATGTTATCTGGGCTTTATCTAGCCTTTTAAACTCAGTTCAGATTCCTTCACCTTTTCAAATTACTCCTATCTGATTTTATCTTTCTCTTCTTCTGCAGTATCAGTTATCCTAGGAACAATTTATTTAGCAATTTTAATTATGCATTGCTTCTTGATGCTGCTTTGGGATCTTACAAATCAGTCCTTCTGCAGGGTCTACTTGGTTGCTTTTCCCCAGTGCTCCTGATTTCTGCTTTAAGGGATGCAAGTAAATTAAAGGTAGAAGCAAAGTCTTATGCACGGCACGGAGCTTAATGCCTTGTGTATAACCATTTCTAGCACATAAAATTTATTTAAAAATTCTAGATTTTCCCAATACATTATGATTTATAAATGTTTAACACCCTTATATAGGTGCCAAAGGTGCGTATGCATAAAGGTTTACTTATATTTTTCTACATTTAAGGATTCTTTAAAATAAAAAATAGAATGTATGCAATGTGAAAAATTAAGAAATTTATGCCCCTATAAGATATCAGCAAGCCAGGCTGGTTTTAAGTATAGAGGGTTTGAAGGCAGATGCCTACCTGAAGCATGATGAGCCCAAATTTCTTTGTTCATATCGTAATTCCAAATAGGAAGAATATTGCAGAATGAAAATTGAAACTCCAAGAAGCATTACTAGCCAGTATTTCTGACAACACTGATTTTTTAAATTCTAGACACTCTTAAAACATAGCAGCATGTACAAACATGTTTTTTCTTGGAATAGCTCTAAATTAGGAAACACTATTTTTTCAGTATTATTATTTTCCAAGCTTAGTATTTCTTCTCAGGTGGATTTTTCTTTGCCTCATCTGTACAAACTATTCCCCACCTACACACATCACCACCATCGTGTTCTTCCTTGGGATATTCCAGTGGGAAGGATGGTGCTGGAAAAATACACTTGAGGAGGTGTCATAGGTGGTATATTTAGAGGTAAAAATATGCTGGCCCTTTTAAACTGAAGCAATAGTTTTGTTCATTGTAGGCTTCTTTATTTATGTACCTCATGTTCAGAGCCAGTTTTTAGAACTCCATGCTGAACTTTATTTTTATAATTCTAACCAAAGTTTTGAGGGTCTCTTTTTAAGTGACATAGGGATTGGCAAAAGAGAAATCATTTGAGACAAATCACAGACAACTTTCTCCTGCCATACAATGCACTACATCCTGAAGTCACATTTTCCCTGCATTTGCAAAAAGTCTCTTTCTAAATGAAACACACGCTACTGATTCTAACACTATTAGGCCTATCTAGAAAGAGTAAGCCTTTAAGGAACAAAGACATCCCCTTGATCTGCCAGGCCTAACATTGCTAACTGGACCTGTGGCACGAGGTCCTCCAGAGGAATGGAATGGAATTCTTTCTCACTGGGCTCAGGGAGGAAAGTGAATAACTGGAAACCAGATCCCCCAGCTGTGGAGAGGAGTCCCGTGGATTTGTTGCTTAGGGCTCTCCACCTCACTTGTCCTGCCTCTGTGGTTAAAATAAAAAATTAAAAAATTTTGGACACTATTTGGACAATCAACACCAAAACTCCACAGCCAAAGACTAAGAATTAACTATTCAGTTAGTATAACCATGTGTATATACCACATACGTTAGGGGCAGCCAGCCTTCAATTTAAGCAAGGGTTATTTTCTGAAAGTTCATTTGGAAGACATCTGAGAGCATGTTCTTCCCTCATGAGACATAAAGCAATGGTGAGATGTCCTCAGGCAAACAGAGCCTACTTAACATACACTGTAACTAAACCACAGGTACGGCCATGGGAGGGACTGGTTCCTATTACTAATACTCTTTTCTCTTGTTCCTGTAAACAGTTGAAATTCCAACATTTGTAAATTTCTCAAACCTAGAGAATGTGATGTGAACATTTTTTATTAGGCCATGTATCTTGATAATGGTATGGAGATGTATATATCGGCTATAAAACTATAGTAATTTAAGAATGTATAGCCCTATATAAAATGACTCAGGAAACCTTCACCTACATATCAGAGCAGTAATAGAAGGACAATTCAATGGTATGCTTTTAAAATTTCATCAATATTTATATTTTTCCCAGTTTGAATTTTAAAACTTTAAGACTCAACCATTCTAATTTATTTTGTGGTAAGAGCATAAGAGAAATGCTTTGAATTAACAATAAAATACAGCTTGGAATCCTAAAAGGAAGGAGAGGAGATAATGCAAATGGTAGCCTGTTAGACCATCCCTCTTAGGGAGAAAATGGAAAAGTAAACAACAGAGGAGTGCTTCATGTATGGCATGGTGGTCCAGCTCTCTCCTTACATCCTATTAGTTTGGATCTTGAGCTTCTCCCAAAGGCCCAGGTGGTAAAAACTTGCTACTCCCTAGGAAAGTGCTGCTGGGGGCTAGTAAAATCTCTTAAAAGGTGACGCCTAGTGGTGGGTCTTTAAGTCATTAGGGGCATGCCCATGAAGGGGATAAGGAGGCCCCAGCCCCTTCTCATTTCTGAGCCATGAGGTGAGCTGATTTGCTCCCCCACATACTTCTACCATCATTTGCTGCCTCAGCATTGGCCCAAAAATAGGAAGGCTAACTGACCATGGATTGAAACTTTTGAAACTGTGAGTCAAAAATAGACCATTCTTCTTGATTAGTTGGTTATATCAGATATTTATTATAGTAATGGAAAGCTCACTAACACATAGATCAAGATGAGTATTTGCAAGTTATGAATAATATTAGGTTGAAGGAGAGAAGATGAGGAAATCTTTGCCTTTCCCTGCCTCTAACAGTTCCTAATCTTCTCCATCATGGCTACCTTCTGGAATTTTAGGTAGATTCTTTTGTGAAAACATTGATAACCTATGATTGGATCCCACATTTGAGGACTATTGTAGGTTTAAAAGCATTTTTAAGTAGGACTAGGAATCATACACACACACAGACACCATTCGAACCTGGAACACGTTTTTCTGTAGGAATAAACAATCATATACCAAGAATATTTTCAAACATCCTCCACTTTGAAATTGATTCTGCCTGTGTGTGTTGGGTTAAGTGAGCATAGAAGAGAATTACTGGATCCTCAGTGGGGGATTTAGGGTTTTCTTCCCTTTGGAACTCAATAAGCTGTTTTACCACTTTGTAAACCTAGAGATAGTCTCAACTATGAATTATTAGACTACAAATTAAAACATAAAGCTTTCCATATTTTATGAGCAGAACTTTGCCATCTAAGAAAGTTTAACCACCTATAAAAATGATTATGATAATCATGGGGTTACTTTGGAGTAAAAAAATAGGTACTCAGAGGTTTGTTGACATAACCTACTGATCTGCTAGGAAATACTGAATGCGTCAATTTATTTTTATTCTTACATGATCGTTCTTCTGACTGCTTTAAAAGCCAAGAAAATTTTTTCATCTAATTATTTCTAACAGCTAAAAGTCATCCATGCTTTGGGAGCGTTGATTTTAAACATCAAGTGTTTATATTTACATAGGATTAACTCTTCCCACATGTGCACCAGATTTTAGCCTTAAAGGCAAGCAATTTAGTTTTGCTTGTTCTTGTATTTAGTTGTCCATCCATATCTAGGTTCTAACTCTGTGTATCTAATGCAGATCAAAAATATTTTTTTTAAAAATTGCATGTGTATTGAGCATATATGGACTTACTGTTCTCATTGTTCTCTAAAACAATACCGAATAACAACTATTTACATAGCATTTACATTGTGCTAGATATTATAAGTACTATAGAGATGATTTAAAGAATATGGAAGGATTGCATAGGTTATATATGTAAGGGACCTGAGCATCCTTGGATTTCAGGATTCTCAGGTGTTGCTCAGTAAGTGAGCTAAATGTTGACCGTGACCCTGCATGCCTTGATGCAGGAAAACGTGGCTTACAAGTGAACCATTTAAAGCAGATGACATGTATTCTGCATCTTAGATTTATGGTACATTGAAAACTTATATCCTGAAGTGTTTTTAACACATCAGTGTATGTTCAGGTAGAAAGAACCATAGATGTGTAAGGCAGTTTCTATCCTAACATTCAAACCACATTCACATTTACATCTTTTATTCCGTATCTCCAGACTTGATAGTCTTACTAAACTTTATCAAATAGAATACTTTCATCTGTAACAGTGACTCTTACTCAAATTTGGTAAAACAAAAAGAAAGTTCTGCACTACTCTTGAGGGACAATGGCCTCGAAGATTCATTGATTCAATGCCTCAGATTCATCAGGGACTCAAGTTTTTCCTTATCTTCCTTCCCAACCTCCACTAAACGGTCCCAAGAAGGCCAAGGAATGCAAATGTGGTGTCATTGTCTAGAGGCCCGAGGAGAGAGACATCTCTGAGCCATTTATCCAAGAATCTCCTTTCAATCTGTGAAGGCTCCTGTATTGTGGAGGCAGTAATGGTATTTTTTTTTTTCCAGCACTGGGGATTGAACTCACAGCCTCACACCTGCCAGACAGGCACTTAAGCCACTGAGCCAAACACCCAGCCCTAGCTTTTGAGGCAGGGTCGCACTACGTAGCTCAGGCCAGCCTTGCGCTTGCATTGTAGCCCAAACCGGCCTCAAACTAACAATGCTCCTCCTACCTCAGCCTCCAGAGTGCTGGGATTAAACGCAGGCGCCACCACGCCAGGCTGCAGTAACAGTATTAAGAATGCCATGTCTTAGTTTAGGTTCATAGCATCCACCTGTAGAGCTGAGATTATGACTGTGTGCAGAAAGGATGAGGAGGTGGGTACCTCAATAAAACAAGCTGTTGGGAAAGAAAAAGCAGAGAATTGATACAGATAAGCACTAGCAGTACCCATGAAAGTGAGGCCATTGTGCTCAATTGTTGCATTCTTCTTCCTTTTTTTCTCAGTACTCAAAGTATTTTTATTGCTAAATTAGCAATGATTGTGGGGCATTGTTTTTACTTCTAAATAAAACACAGTTCTGAATATAAACTGTCAGCCCCTACTCTTATCCTGACCTACTTTTCCTCTTTTCCTTCCATGAAGCTTTTTGAGTCATTTCTTGACACTTACATGTGGAGGCATGTTTCATGGTGTTGTCGTCATCTGATCTAAGGTGCTAAGGTCTCCCAGCTGACCCTGCATCCAGAGTCACTCATGCTGAGAGCCTGATCCAAGCCAGCCCATTAGGAGCTTTGTTCTTTGGAGTATGTGCCAGTTTCATGCTGTATTATGTGCAGATTTAGGAATAGCCTTCTTTCAAAGAGTTTTAAGTGAAAATTACTGTTAAAAAATGTTCCCTGCTCCCCATTCCTCTATCCTTAGTATTCGGATGTAGGCTGTGGGGTCAGAGATAAGGAACAGTAGATCAGTAATGGAGCTGTTGAGGGTTGCTTCCAGTTTCTGGGCAGGATGATTGGGTGGAACCAAGTTGTAACCAGTCGAACAGACTTCTTGGGTATTTAGTGTATCCTAAGATAGATAGACCAACATACGCAAGTTGGGAACCTATTTATCTTTAAGATACTGTGCCTCCAGACTTACATCTGAGTTAAGAATGATTTAGGACACGATCAAATTGCAGCTGCAAGTTACTTAAATAAACTGTAAAAATAAGTTGTAGCCCTTTGTGCCACTGTCACTGGAGTACAAAAATTCCTTGTTGTCCTCTTTTCCTCTTTTTTATATCATTAGAAGAAAAGGCTTTAGGAAAAAAGTAGAACTTCCCTTCCTGCCTTTCAGAGCTTTACTGTTTTGATTTAGTCATTAAGGTTGAGGGTGGGCAAGGGGCTAGACCTTTTTTTTTTTTTTTTTTTTTTTTTTCATTGAATGTGTCAGTACAGGGGAAAGGCTCTTATTGCTCTTAGCTGTAAAATAGAGGTAAAAGTCCCAACTACTTCTGGCATTTGTGCCTTTGTTCCTCAAGGTTTGGCAAAGTAGAAAAGTTGATTGAGTTAGGCCTCTCTAGGCCTTCAAGATTAAGCGGAAAGGACAGGTAAGGGTGAAGGCCTTAGTACACCTGTCTGTCTTGCTTTCACCTCCTGTACTGGGTCGTTACCCAATAGGTAGTCAACTTCTCCTTCCTTTCTTTCCAAATCAGATATGCCCTCATTTGAACAAGAATTTCTTATTACAAAAATGAAAGGGTTGCAGTAGAGATACATGGCTCCTTCTGACTCTCCCTCACCCCGGAAGTACTCTGGACCCAAAAAAAGGCAAGTTATATGAACAGAATGCATCTTCATGAACAAAATGTATTAAAACTGAACTGGAACCAAGATAGCTCTTTTCATTCAGGACAGTTGCCATCATAAAACTGCATTTCAAAGATTATTTGCTCACAAATGGGACAGTGGGACACACACACATACAATTACCACATGGTATTTAATGATGAGAAATAAGAAGGGTAAGTTATTTAAAACTAATTTATTAAATTAGTCTGTTTGGAGCTTGGGATGCCAAGAATTCAAATCAAACAACTTGAAAATAAGGCCCATTTAAACATGTATTAAAGCTAGATTTGTATCGCCTCAGGTTATCTACTACTAAGATTTCAGGGTTTTAGCATCCCCAAAATGTTTTTAAGTCTTGTATTTTTGTAGTCATGATTTTTAAAAAAGAATTTTCACTCGACTTATTGGATAGTTAGTCTCTGGCTAGAGGCTAATGATTTGAAGACTGTTAATCTTTTCAATCGAATACTGTGTTTTCAATAAATGGGTGACAGACTGTATTATGTTATCGTAATACTACAGTAAAGTGGGGTTTGAGACAAAATGAATTTGTGTCTGTTACACGCAATGCAACATTGTAAAATATCTTGAAAGATAGGAGTCTGAAGCAAGACCCCAGTGATAGACTCCTATGGTCTATTACTTTCCCTTGTTTATAACGATCTTCGTTTTCCTATTTGAAACAGATGTATCTAGATAGTATACTTTATTAATAAATAAGTTAATTAATTGAGTTAATAAATTCTGCACTGAACTTGTATTAACATTTCCTAGGAAAAAATATAACCTGCTGTCCCTCTTATAGCCTGTCCATTGCTATGGTTGTTTTAGAGAAACTGAATTCTGAAGTCTGGAAAAGCAATGAAAAGCAGAAAGGGTTATGCCTTGGAACCTTAGGGCCTAGTAACCCACCAGCAGTAAGTGAACTGTTGTCTTACTATAGATGCTGCTTCTTCCTTGAAAAGCTTTCCCAGTAGACAGGAAGAAAAGAGCCCAAGACTTCTTGTCTATTTGTGAGCTATCAAAAGCAGAAGTACTTGAAGATGGACTAGTTTACAGGGGTGCCTGACATGCTTACCGGAAGGTAAAAGTGAACATTGCTTCGGGAAGTCTCAGTTCTGTTTTTTCAGCTGGCTGCTGTTGGGAGTGAGAACTTCCTGTGAGTTCAGGAAGGCTCCCTGTGCCCACCTGTTGCTGTGACCCAGTGCCCAGGCATAGATGGAAGGAGAACCTGGCTGTTGGGTGTATCTGCCAATACAGCAAACATTGGCTGCACTACCTGTAACTTTTGCCAAAAAAAAATTATCATGGGAGCTTTCAACAGCCAGCACACCTTCGAAACAAAGTTCACAGTGATTTGTTTCTTTATGACTCTGTCAGATACTCTTGGGTTCCTTGTAGTCCAGTTCCAAAAAAAAAAAAAAGAATTATGGTTTTCTTGGCAAGCCAGTAGTTTCCTTTGTAAATATCTAGATTTGTGTGTGAGTGAGTGTGATATTTTGAGCTCATCCCCAGTAAAGTTGAATGGTCCATTTGAGAAATCGTGTTCATGTTAGGGGTAGTTTCTATTCCTGGGAAGTTCTTTGGCGCTAACCTCTTCTTTGATCTGTTAGAACATAGTGGTTTCCATGGCTTTGGCTGGCAGAGGACCAAGCAAGGGCTCAGCATTCCAGTCAGCTGGGTTCAGGCTTCCACACCAATCCTGACCTGAAACACAAGCACAAAGGACTTCAAAATCAGAGTGCCTTACATGCAGTTACTGAAATAAATTGATTATTAAGGGGAGGAATGCAGTAACCATTTATCACATTTTGTGTTTCATTTTTTTAAATGTTGTTTCATTTCTACAAAAGTATTTTAATCTTCTGATGACATAGAACACAGCTCTTCTCCTGTCCCCTTACATTGTACAAAGTAACATGAAACAGAGTTTGTCTTGCTTGACCTTAAATGTACATAAAATGGGAGCCAAATTATTGTGACCAATATTTTTTCTTCACCTGGTAATAACCTTTCCCTGAAGCAGTTGTTCGTTTGAACTTATTTTTAAGCATTTTAGCTCAAGCATTCTTCTCTGTTTCTCCTTGTGCTGTACGATGGCCTAACCCAGATCTCAACAAACTCTGATGTTTGTGGTTGAACTCACACATTTTCCCTGCTATATGGTGGCTTTAGGAAAGACAGAGGTGGTTCTTACTTAGACCTTGCCTTGAGGCAGGAGGAAGAAAACCTTCGAGACTCAGATTTGTGATTGTTGGGCAGCGCTTTTCTTGTTTAAAAAAAAAATTAAGTACAAGCAGCCAAGTGTGGTGGCACGGCACGTGCTGTAATCCCAGCAATTTAGAAGGCAGAGGCAGAAGGATCATAAGTTTGAACCAGCCTGGGCAATTTAACAAGACCCTGTTGTGTGTAGTGGGGGCAGCAATGCTAGGGATTGAACCCAGACCTTCACGCTTAGCTACATTCTCAGCCCTTTTTAAGTTTTTTTAATTTTGATACACGAGCTTGCTAAGTTGCCAGGGGCGTGGCTCAAACTTGAGATCTTGCTTGGGTTTGGCTTGAGTTTGCGATCCCCTTGCCTCAGCTTCCCAGAATGCTAATGTAAAAAAAAAAAAATTTTTTTTTAAAGGACGGGGTGTATAGCTCACTGGTACAGTGTTTGCCTTGCATGTGTTAATCTCTGGGTTTGATATCCAGCACTGCAAAAAAGAAAAAGAAAAGTAGGAGAAAAGATGACTTTTGCCTGTATGGACAGAGGTCAAAAAACTTTTGGAAATGGCCTTTGGTTTCTGCAGAGGTCATTCTCTGACCAAATTTGATGCCTGACTCCTTGATAGCTACATCCTTTGGGACCCAGAGATTTTGATTCAAAAAGGGGAGAGCTAACTCTTTAGGTGATATAAAATCATAAGGCACTCATTGGGGTTACATTTTTGCCTAGATTACTTTCAATACCTTATTGATGTCAGAGTTACTTCAACTATTTATTTAATCCTTTCAGCAACATCCTGTGACTCAATATAAAGAATGATTCTTGGACTTTAAACAGCTTCTTACCAAATGTGCTCATCATGTTGCCAGGACTCTAACCCAGATTTTGATCCTAACATGTATTTCTAATTTCCTTTTGAATCCATTCGTGGGATAACTGAGGGATTTTTGCATTTGAGACAAACAATGGCTTTATGAATTTTTACCTCTTTTCCTCAATGAGATGGCTATTTATTTTTCTTCCTAAGTCCCATGGATTTTGAGAGGAGAAACATATTGATTTTCACATGTATTATACTTTCAAAGCAAATAAACAATGAGGAGTCAATTTTCAAAAATCAGTAATATTGGGGATTTTTCCTAATTAAAAATCAGCTTAAGTGAATTCTTTTCATAGCCTCTTGCTTTTCTTCTATTGACTTTATAAGGAATATGATCTATTTAATCATATCTTCAAAGAGGAGAAGGAAGAATGCTGGGTTTATAATAAGAAATAACCCCAAGAGCAGGGCAAAGAGCTGGGTGAATCATCCAGACAGCGCTGAAGCACCGAGCAGGGGCACCACCTGCTACTGCGAACAGCATGGGGCACCTGCCTGTGCCACCTGGTGGTGACCACTGGTCTGTGAGTGGCACTCTGGAGTTGTGCTATCATGTCAGGTCTTAGGCCTAAGGGGAAAGCACTTTTGCATTTTTCTAAATTTTATTTTTTTTTAGTACATATTTGCAGTGCCCGAAGTTTACATCCATCTTAGAGAGTAGGTACAAACACATAACACATCTTGATTCTCTTTAAATCCCCTTTCCCTCCCTATCACCTCCCTCTAATTCCCCCTTCCCTGTTTTCATTGTCATCATTTTTAATTCATGCTTATCACATATAATGTTTACGCATTCGTGGTGGGTATTTGGCGCATGTACATGATGCATCTTAAAAATATTTTTACTTCTACCCCACCCCTTCCCCCTGCCCTTGGTCTCCTGGACCCCTTCTCATTTGGAAAAGATCTATCTCCATGTTTCCTTCTATCTGTACTTTATTTTTCTCTTTATTTGTACTTTGCCTTATTTGAATGAGAGATTCCATATGGTATTTAAGCTTGTATGCCTGACTTATTTCACTTAACATTGTATTTTCCAGGTGTATTCATTTTCCTGAAAATGTCTCAAATTTATTCTTATATGCATTCACCAAAACTTTTGGGTTCCCTATTTTTCATAGAAACAGTGGGGAAACCCTGGATCTCACAAGCCTACTTGTTGTCAACCCCAGGTAGCTTCCTTGTGGCAGACCTCCTGTTCCCTCCATCCTAAAGCGTGCTTTTTCAAAGAAGGAAGAGGCATGATAGGGAAGAGGAGCCCCAGGCAGGATCAGTGAGAAACTGGTCACATCAGGACACAGACGAAGTCCATGGTCCATGCGCTGACTTTGGCAAAGGACTCTGCCTGCCAGGCCCTGCCGCGAGCACTGAGGTCATGGTGGGTTAGGCAGACGGGGATGCCCGCACACAGCTCAGAGCCTAGTGCAACTGACAGACAGTTGTTTTAAAATGATAATAAGTGTGTAATTCTACCTTGTGGTAAATCCTGTGAATGAGGATCACAAGGTACTCTGAGTGAATTTTAGTTGGAAGATATTAGGGAAGGCCTGTGGGACATGAATGAAAGACTGGGTGATGAATGAAAGCCAGAGGTGAGGGGCTAGTGGGCCATGGGGCTGGAGAGAGAGATGGGAATCATACAGTGTGTGGCCTGTGAAGTTTAGCTTTTTTTCTAAATGCAGTTAAATTACATGTATAGCAGTACAGAGATATAATACAGATTGCCTGATTTGGTTTGGTTTGGTTTGGGCTTTTTTGGTGGTAATACTAGGGGTTCAACTCAGGGCCTTTACACTGAACTATATCCCTAGTCCTTTTTAATTTTTTACTTTGAAGCAGGGTCTTGCTAAGTTGCCCACGCTGGGCTCTAACTTGTGATTTCTCTGCTTCAGCGTCCCAGACTGTGCTTTGACTTTTTGAAGATTCATGGTAGCTGTTGGGTGGAGAATGTGTTGCCAACAGTGAAGTAGAAAAAGAAAACGAGTTAGGAATCTTGTGCTGTGGGCTAGGCAAGAGCTAATGGTCCCTTCAACCAGGGAGTCCCTGATATGAAAGAGGTTGTGCTCCAGGATGCAAAAAGATATGCAGGTGTTATCAAGGACCCAGTTTTGGGTACTTAAAAGCAGAAAGTGATACCTGAAGTCTCCATCCCAGTCTATTTCCTCACCTCACTCACCTTTTACATTTATGCAAGGACTCTCTTTTCTTGGGTGACCACTGAGCTGTGGAGAACACAAGAGCCTGACTCCATGCCTGGTCTTGTGGATACATTAACATCACCGGGCACTTTGAGTGCTGCGTAAAGTCAAACACTTGCCACTGCCTGTCTGCAACTTCTTTTGTTCCTCTAAATTCCTAGGGGAGGCCCAGGGTATGTTATTCCTTCGACTATGCAGATGAGCGAACCCTGACATTAGGGGTGATTTCCCTATTGTCTCAGAAGTTGAATCCTTCGAAAAGACCTAATTAGTTGCTCACTGTAACTCTAATCCTGCATTAAACTTTGCTGTGTTTCACCTGTAATAGCACTTAGGTGAAATAAGAGAATCCAAAAAGTCACTTGATAATTGAAGGAATAGAAAAAAATATATAGTTAGATGTTGTTTCTTTTCAGGATTTTCATTTTCATACGGGTGATTTTATAACAATGGGAAAGCAGAAGATCTCATTTTTCAGGTTCAAATGGGAAGATTACCATTTATATATAAAAAGAATAAATAACTGCCCTTTTTACATTTTTTTTTTGAGACTGCAGTTCACTGTGTAATGCTTTGAACTCACTGTATAGTGAAGACTGACCTCAAACTGAGGGTGATCCTGCTGCCTCAGCCTCCCAAGTGCTGAGATTACAGGTGTGTGCTGCCAAGCCTGGTTCTTTTTCTTTTAGTGTTTCTGTGAGCAGCCTCTTAGTGTGTCTGCTTCTGAGCTGTGTGGACCAAATAATTCAGCATTTTCTGCTGCATATTAACTCTCTGCTTATTCCCCCTCCCCTTAAATTATATATTCTGGCAAGATTTCTCACTTGTTAAAGCATTTAATTATTGTGTTTGGCAGCCATGGCTTGTTGCATTATACAAACAAATACCAACTTCAAACATTAAAACTGATTTTTTTCATGGTCTGCCAGAAAGCAAGACTATTTGATGTGTAGTTTGGATACTCTTATTTCTGATTACATAATTTAGGACTGGAAATAGGAATTTGGCATTTATCCCCAACCCCAATGCCATACAAAATTAGCCTTTAGCATCCTCTCCAAAAGTGCAAATCATCACAGAAACAAGTTCCAAAACAATTTTTAAGGTAAACTCCATCCTATCAAGACCTTTTTATCTTCAGCCATATGCATAGCTTTCTAGTACTGCATTATTTTAAAAGGTCCCGTGACAGACGTGATCCCCACAGAGTGTAGCAATTCAACCTGCATCCCAATCATGGAAAGGTCCCAGAGGGTTGAAATGAAGTCCTAGTAAACACAGTTCATTTTCTTCTGCCCATCTGGAAGCAATGCTTGCTGTCTGATGCTAAAGTCTATGTCAAAACACTTGGCAAGTTACTAAACACAGGGCACTATCTACTCCAGTAGTGGAGCCAACACTCTTAAAGACACAGTTTTGTGTATGTTTATTTTTTTTTTACTGGGCCTGATAGTACACCTGCAATCCCAGCACTTGGAAGCTGAGGGAGAATCACTGAGTTCGAGGCCTGCCTGGGCCGCATAGCAAGACACTGTATTTAAATTAAAAAAAAAAAAAAGAAAGAAAGAAAGAAAAAAGAAGAAGGAAAGAAAAGAACTAGTATTTTTTTCAACTCAGTCTATAAAAGAAAGTCTAATCTTTCCTCCACGTCACACGTACATTGTAGTAGACACAAGAAAATTATCTAAAAGGAAAAGTGACCTTGATGTTCGTCATTCTATCTTCATTAAACACTTCCCCTACCTGTCTTCCCAGAGTCTGGTGTCAGACTCTTCATTCATGCCCATTGACCCTGAGGCCAAACAAAAGTCTGAATCATCAGAAGAAGGTTAAATTAGAGTTTGGTTACTGTATTTATGGAGGTGGGAACCTGCATAACCCAGTTTGGGCGGGGGGAGGGGGGGAATTAAGAAGAGTTGAAAGAGGTTTTAATGTTTAACCATAAAGTTACCAGAAAGTTCATTTGGGCAGATGTTCTCGTATCCGGAGGTATGTCAGTCATGGCTGTTTTACTCAAACAACGATGACAGAATGAGTGCGCTCAGGGCCAGCCTCTCTCCCGGCTGCCGGCCTCAGCTCTGCCCGTCCCGCAGTGAGCAGTGAGGGGAGTTCGCCCAGACCCACCGAGGTGAAGGGGAGACAATGGCTGCAGGGACTGTTACGGATCTGTGTGCAACTGCGCTGCGGGCGCCTGGCCTTCGCTTTGATTTCCAGTTACCTACTGTCAGATCTCACCTCTGACGTTTCCGAGAAGCTGTACGTGCAAGCCGCGAACAGTTCGCTGTTTGAATGTGTAGCAGCAAACTCCAAATTTTGTGCGAATTGGTGCAGTGGGCTAGGTGAGGAACGTTTGACAGCAGAGGGCAGCGTTTTGGGGGCCAGGCATGTGCCAGAGGTCGCTGGGGGGGTCGCACTTTGCATGAACGTGACCATTTTTCTTGCACCGTCCCGCAGTCACAGCTCCTGAGTGAGGGTTTCCTTCCTCATCATCCACTTTCCTTTGGCGCCATTTATTAATCCATAGCAGGCAAACCTGCAGGACAGAGATGCTTACCCACAATCACACAGTCATAAGCGGCGGGACGGGACTCACACCCAGGTCTGGTACACTCGTGCTGTGGGGGCTGGCGGGAGGGCCTCGCCCTAAGACCTCATTCAGTTTTCCACATTTACAGTATATGTAGGGAGTCTTCAATCTTTTATCCCCTTCTTTACATAGTTTTATTCTGACCTATTTAATGATCCTTTTACATAGTTTTATTCTGACCTATTTAATAATCCTTTGTGTTTATTTTCTGGTGAGAAAATAAGCAAAAAGGATTATTTAAATCCGAGAAGACAAAATTAAATAACCTAAACAAAACTATACAAACATTTCTTGTAGCTATCATGATCAAATAGCTAGAAAATATGGATGAATCAAGTAAAAAAAATTTGTAAAAATAAGGCCACTGATATAAGATATAATACAAAAGAAAAAATATCCAAGGCTCAGACCCTTTGCTATAGGGTGGGGCCACCTGAGTTCTTCATGACGCTGACACCTGCCCTTTATGTGGAGTGCTGTGTCTACTGAAAAAAAAAAAATTCTGGAGTCTGAAATCTGATATCTGAACAGGCCACTTTCCATTTAGCTTGGGGTAAAACTGATTAGTATGCTTAATCCCGAGGTGGTTGATTGTAGTACTATCTTTTAGGTCATTTTGTTAGTAATAGCAGCTACAACCATTTATGTTGAAGATTTTCCATGGTTCCCTCCTTACCAGATGCACAACTAGGACAGGTTTAGGCACCTTCCCATGTGGGAGCCTCCAGCCATGAAGAGGAAGGAGGGGAGGGAGGTTCCAGTGACATCCAAGGAGAAGGCTGGTCCACTTGGAGGTCAAGGGAAAGTCCTGCGGGACAGCGTTTACTGGCAGAAGGACTCCTAGCCCAGCCTGTGCAGATTCTGTTCCCTAGAAAATCCATCTGCTAACTTCATGAATTTCATAGTAGAAAATATTTTAAGCAAGAATAAAGAAGGAAGCCTTATAAATGCTTTTCAATTTGTGTCTTTAATATAACTAGTCTCTGTGACCCTTTAAATGTATTATCTGATGTGGAAAGACACACTGTGACAAAAAGGTGAACATGCTCCTCTACTTCCTGAAATCAGCAGTTTTATAGCTATTCCCAGGGAACACCGAACTCTTCTGTGCCTCAGTAAGCATCAGTAGTTCTATTAGGTGAACAAGGAGAAATGTAATTCCTCTGCCATTCATAACTCTCTTACTCTATCCCTGTTAACTCCAGACGCTGTTAAACAGATGCTTTTATATTAGGTTCAGCCCGAATTACCCATCTTGACCCAGTCTAATTGATGTAAGTGGTAGGAATTAATTTTGTGCAGGCAGGGATAAAGGCTAATCCAAGTCAATCAGCACCTTGTAATTAATCCACATACTCTTTATAGAAGAGAGAGAGAGAGATGTTGGCACATTCTCTGGCTTAAGGTTCTGCACCAATCGAATGTAGAGTTCTAAAATTCTATAGGGTTCAAATTTCAGGGTAGAGTTACAAATAACAAAGGTTTTGCTAAAGCAGATGGTTCTTTCCAACTGCCAAATGTGGCAGTCTTATTGGAAATCTGTTCTTACCATGCATGAGCTGAGGAATGGGTATACAAATTAAAGATATAACATTTCCAGGTGCCTTTTAAATGTGAATCTTATATTAAGCTCATTGATACTGGCGTTTTTAAAGCCTGAAATCTCCAAATACCAATTAATTCTAAACTGGTACTCAGTCATAACACATCATCTTTCATTTTTGAGAAAATAAGAAACCTGTGGAAAAGCAAAAGTATGAAAATATTAATGAATAATTGCAGACAAATCAGTATGGTAAGCAAATGATCATTAAGTTGCAGACATAGAAGAAGTTACCATACTATGGCAAATTAGCCTTGTCCTACTTTGATATAGAGGAAATAAATGGTGATCTTATTTTCCAGTAATTTAAGGGTTTGGTATAAGAATGTTCTATCCATTGCCTTTACTCCTAAATCCGTGTTCTTAATATGGAACAAGGCTAGCAGTTTTTGAATATATTTTACCTATACTTTAATCTTGTTATGAATGTTAAGCTCCAAAGAGTTATCTAGCTATTCATTAAATTTCTTGAGTTTCAGGGTTGTGTCCAGCAATGCAGTATTTCCAGGAGCAGAGAAGGTGTGACTGTTCAGTCTAAATAGGATATAAATGCAAACATCTCACTTTTTGCCAAAGTGCTGTCTTTGAAGAATCTACTTTTAAAAAAAGGTATCACAAAACAATTGGTGCTTTCCCATGGGAATGATTTGATAATTATGGGCTGCTTTCTTTATCAGAATATAGTGTTCATTTGTAAACAATGGCATGTTTAAAAAAATTACAACAGGGATGATAGAAATATCTTACACAGTAATTATACCAAAGTTCCCAGCACACAATAGTTGTTCCTTCATTCATTCAAGTACTTGTTGAGAAAGTGCTGTGTGGCAGGCACCAATCCAGGTTCTGGAAACTTGGTATGGGAAAAAAAAAAAGTGCTTCCTACAGTCATTATTATAAGCTAGGCTGGTAGGAGAGATGGCTAGAAATCAAATATTCATTGTAAATTGTAAATGTCAGAAAGGAAAAAATTGCAGGTATTGTCATGAGCCGAGATCTGATAAAGTAGTAGTAGCTCTGGTGGGGACAGAAGAACTGTGTGGAGAAACCACAAGCCCTGGAAAAACCTAGAGAAGAATAATGAGTCAAGAGGCGGGTGAGAGAAAAGACTGGTAAGGGAGCAGGGAGACAGGAATTGGGACATGTCAGGCCTCGGACGCCAAGTTAAAGGATTTGATCATGATCATAGAAAAATGACCCAGCATGCAAGATTCCTCAGCAGATGGAGTAAGGGTGAGATGCTTTGCAATTTGGAAGATCCTGGTGTGATAACCCTGCTCTCCAGAATACTGCACTTACAAGACTGTTACACTAGGGTGGATGGAAAACATGCAGGGTGGAGGTGGAGAAAATTAGGTGCCGTGTGAGACCGAGTTATGAAATAAAAAAAAGTTGAAAAACTGGGTGGAGGTAGTAATGATTTGAATGTCAGAGGAAGGAGAAAAGGCGTAAAACCTAGCTGCAGTATTTCTGGCTGGCAGAATCCCTCGTGTGATAGTAGCCCGGTCTGGGAGGAAGATTGTGTTTCTTTTTGGGTGTACTGCATTTCAGTTTCTTGAGAAGTCTTGAAGCTGAGATATTCAGTAATTAGTGACTTGGGTATTTGGTGCTCAGATGTTTGGTCTGATAATACAAAGAGTCACTAGCTGAGTTACTGGATGATAGTTCAAGGGAGACTGACATGGAATGTTAAGAGAGGTAGAGGAAAAATCAGGATTATAGGGGGCCATGGAAGGCAGCATTTCAAGAAAAAAGCAGTGGCTCAAAGGATCAGATGCCACCAAGACATTCTGTGAGAAAGAGATTGATAAATACTGATTGGCTTAGGCAGCATAGTCTTGCAGAGAGCTGCTATGGTGGAGGTATGGGGGAGCGACAAACTAGACTAGAGTGAGTTAGGGAACAGGTGAAGATGGTGAATATAGATAACCCAGTTGTCATCTTCATCCCTCAAAGTGAAGAGAAGAGTTGGAGGTGTGTGCAGTGAGAATCCAGGGAAAGACATCATAGCGTGGAGGTTGGGTGGGCACTTTTCCCACCACCAGGGCAGACAGAGATGAGATGCCCTTGGGAGCCCTCATCTCTAGACAATAACACTTGTTTGTGCAAGAATCCAAGTTGTATGTGAATTTACAAATGCATTCTTCAGGGGTCAGTTTATATGAGCAGAGCATGTGTGTGTTGGTATTCCCTTGATTTTCTCCTATGACCTCTCCAATGCCAAAGACCATAAATATAGCATGAGACAGTTAATGTAGTGCTTGGGTGAATTTTTCACAATGTCTCGTTCAGAGCCACTCAGCCTGAGTTGTGGTTAGCACTCACATAAAAGACATGATTGTGCATTGCCTTTTGCTTTTCCTTTTTAGAAAAGTATCACTGAATTTTCTCCCTGTCTTTCATGTTGAGATCTGTACATATACCAACAGCTCCACACCCTCCAAATATAGGAAACAGGTTTTATTTCCATCCCCTGGAGCAGTTATCCATTAACAGCTGTTCTTCCCAAACACAGTCCTTTGATCCAAAAACCATTGCCAAGTCCAGAGCAGAGTCACAGTAAAATCTGAGTGACAGAACCCAGTGATCTTCCGTCGATGCGGGGCCATCTGCTATGAAGCGATTCAAACCTGTGGGTGAGCCACCTGTATCTAAATTCTGCCTCTCTTCAGTTTTCTCTTGGCTTTGAATGCAAAATGGAATTTGCAGCAGTAATCACATGTTGCTGGACAGGCCAACAATTGTAACGTAAAGCCACAAGCTCACTCTGCAATGTGTATTGCACTTACTGGCTTTGATATTGTCCCATCCCTGATGTCTAAACAGTCTGTTAATACAAAGACTCCTTTTCCTAGTGTTGATGCTTGCTTCAGTGCACCTGCTTCAGAAACCCTGCACCTGTGTAGGCCGGGGTTACCCGAGGGAGCCTGCCTTGTAAAGCCGCCCCCACTCCACCATGAGGCTAAACCACCCTTGCTGAGGCCACCCAGCCATCTGCTTGTAGGCTGCGCCTGGGCCTTCTTTGTGAGGGCTGTGCTGCCTGTGAGCCTGACCCTAGGAACGAGCTACGCATCAGTGGTAAAGTCATCTCAGCTGAGACAGCTGCCAAATCAATTGCACCTGAGCTCCTCACCCAGCCTCAATGAAAGCCAGCTTGAGACTGCCAGGTATAACACAAAACAGTTTGCCAAGGCAAAAACAAAGGCCCCACGTTCACAGCACAGCATCAGGCAGCAGCATCAGTCTTCAGCAGTTACTCTGTTCCTGGGACGCCGGGTCCAGGAGCCAGTCTGCCAGATGTTGGGGTTTGGGGTCAAAACAACAAAGACCTTTTCTTCCTACCCAGGTTTTGAAACAGTTTGAGAGCAGGAAATACAGGAGGCAGCCAGGTAGAGACTGTATCTCATGTCTGTGGGCAGGCGATTGCCACAGACTGAACTCAAGCAAGGAGCCTTCCCACCCAGCAGGCTGAAGCGAGGTGGCTGTCCCCACACAGGAGCAGAGCTTGCACCTGGCAAACTGAAGGCAGTAGGAACTGACACGAAACATGTGCTACCGGGAAGCAGCTCTCTGCCAGATGAGCAAAAAAAATCAGCTATGATTATGCCAGTTTTTACTTGAACACTTGCCAGTCTACCTCCTAACTCCCCAAGCAAAGTATAGAGAGGGGTTCACCAGAGACCAACCAGATAGACAGGAATCTCAAGACTGAGGGGCAGTACTGCCCACATAGCCCCACCCTTGCCTCGGCAGCTCCTTCCGGCCATCATAAGAGGAGGTCAAATACTTGCTACAGAAGGGGAAGTCCTACTTAATTCCAGTGGCTTAGTGCACATTGTCACAGTTGACAACCCTATCATCACAACTGGATGTGTCAATCTTCAATCAGTATTTGCCAGGTGTCCTTGAATGCCCAGAGCCATACTGGGTCCTAAGAGATTACAAAGAAGATTGAAAATGACCTGATTTGGCACCCGTCCTCTGGAGAGGTGAGTGTTTTTGAAATCTAAAGGATAACTCATAGGCATCATCGGAACTTGGAGGCAGATACCTAGGAACTGCATTTTGTTAAGGACCCCGTTAGCTCTCAGCGGCCTTCAGAATGATTCTGGATTTCTGGATATCCTGTCTAAGGGAAAAGTGTGTTTTCATCCTCCACATATCCTTTTTTAAGAGAGGAGAGCCAGTTTATAAGTAAGCAGATTTGGGGGGAAAATGACCTCATGTGCTATCCATCAGGCAGCTTCCCTTTGCAGCTGGGGACAGGAACGCAGCTCACCCATAGTGGGGTCAGTCCGAGGAAGTACGTTTGTGTGCGGGGGAAGGGTGGGGTTGACCTCACAGGCAGGACATTACTCTCCTTCCTCTTCCTGTCCATGTTTCTCTCATCAGTCAGAGTCATTGCTCAGCTTCCTGGGGTGGACGGGTTGGGGACCTTGGACACTGAGTGTCCCACCTGTTGTCACCAGCAAGCTAAGGGCAACAGAATGTGCATGTGGCTATTGAACTTGAATCACGTTCACAAGCGGGTTCCTCTTCAGTGTATTCAGGAAGCAAAGCATCTGACGCAGAGATGGAGCTGTTCTTTGTGGGGTGGAATGGGCAGGACACTGCTGTCCTGACATATTTTGTCCCCTGGCAAGCCACTGTGGGCATATTGAGAAGGCCTGGTGGAGAGCGAAGGCAAGGGGATGCTAGGAGATGCTATCTGGCACCAGTGAGGTGTTGGGGTCGTAGCAAACAGGCAGGTTTCTTGGAGAGACAAAAGCACCAGGCAACCTGGAGGGTGTGGGGAGGAGGGTGTGGGGAGGAGGGGTGAGTGTGGCCAGACTCCCAGCCATGGGGTTGGTTCTGTCCACTCAGCAAGCCACATGCTGGCTACATGCATTATGCTGGACACAGCAGTCACAGAGGATGTTGGTCCTTGACGTCAAGGAAACCTAAAATCCAGCCTGGCAGTGTGAGAAAACATGGAAGCTTTACTAACTGTGGACTCCCTGGCACCATTTTAGACCTCACAGGAGAGCCATGTTAGGGGTAAACAGTGTGTTGTATACATGATTTCTTCTGTGCTTCTTTTCTCTCCTCTTTTTCCTCCTTCCCTTTCTCCCCCTCCCACCCCTTCTGCTCTTTTTCCTCCTCCTCCTTCCTCTGTAAAGGACTTTTGATGCCCAGTTAGGTGAAGGAGAGAACACAGCAGTGTTCACAGCAGTGTGTGAGAAGTGTTCTGTGTGGGTGCCTAGGGGGTGGGGAGAGCACAGACACTTTGCAGGGAATTCAGGGCTGAGTTGGGCTGGCTCCACTTGCCTCCTTCCTCTCTCACATACTGTGCTTCATGACCTCTGAGCAACTGTTGACGGGGGCTCTGCGGGGCTCTCAGTGTCTGAATTTGGCCCATTTGTTGTGACTTAAGAAAGGCTTTGGCCACGAGCCCTCTGCCTCCCACCTTGGACTTCTGATTAGCCTTTTGGGGAGAGGCTTTCAGATAGGTAGCAGCAGAAATGGTCAAGTACTCAGAGGACAGCACGATAGGAAGGGTGTTAGTATTGATTCTTTGTGGTCTTAATCCTGATCCTTTTCCTTTACCATTACTATGTTTTCTCTACCCTCACCCTGACGGGCCAGTGGTGGAGCCAATGGTGGCTTCTGTGTGTCTTGACAGAGCCTGTCCTACAATCCCTAACTCTCTATTCCCAGCCCATTCTATCCCCTACATTTGGACACAAAGTTCCAAAAAGATATGATTCCTGATTCCTGTCTCCTGGTCCTGTCCCCTGATAACTGACATGGCCCATACCTTGAGATGACTGCTGATCGCCATCCTGGATCCATTGCCCTGCTTTCTGGGAGTGGCCCCACAAGAGGCAGGTTGGGCCTGTCTTTGTGACTCTGCATATGACAGCAGGCTGAGATCCCTGAAGAACTTTGGCCCTTTTCCCTAAAAGGAAGGTAGCCTTGCCCCATATGCAACTCTTCCCTGAAGCTTTCAGCTCACCTCAGCCAGCGGTGGCACAAGGAGCTGCCCATGGGAAAGGGAGACACACTATGAAAGAGAAGGCGACACACCCTCATCACAAGCCACCTCAGGTTTCCCATAATCTAGTGCTACTTGGGGTCCCACCCTGAGTTTCAAGTGTGGTGGGAACAGAGCTAGTAGCTTCCTCCTCTTACACTTTGAATTCCCATCCTCCATTTCTGCTTTCTTCCTATCTATAATATGAAAGTTTTTCTCATTTTGGAAAGGTCAAAATAATAAAAGAAAACATCAACTTAATTATAATAAGTGTATAAAGTGTATATCCTCAAAACATTTCTATGAGTAAGCTTAGCCTTTTATAAAAAAAATAAAAATAAAAAGTGAGCCAAGCGTGGTGGCACATGCCTTTAATCCCAGCACTTGGCAGGCTGAGGTAGGAGGAGCGTTGTGAGTTCAAGGTCGACTTGGGCTACAACGTGAGCAAGGCTGGCCTGAACTACATAGCGCGGCCCTGTCTCCAAAAAAAAATGGGGTTGGAAGTTTGGTTCAGTGGCTTAAGTGCCTGTCAGGCAGGCACGAGATTGTGAGTTTGAGCCCCGGTACTGAAAAACAACAACAAAAAAAAGTGATCAATTTTGAGAGGTTTTGGGAGTCTGTTTGCCTCCTGCAGAAGTAGTCTTGATCTTATTAAATTAAGGTGTAATTTGGGAAAGAAGAAAAAGGATGAAACCTGGTATGGATTATACTGTAGAGTCATAAAAGTTATAATGTAAGTAAGTATGGAAACTTCCCAGGCTGCCTACAATTAATTCAGTCTTAGTCTTTACCACATAGGCTGAAGGAATACAGCATCCAGAGATACTAGGGATTCTAGACCTTTCTAGAACCACTTGGCCTTCCCACCACTCTAATGTGGTTGATCATAGGTCTCTTACCAGTGCACACTGGCATCCTGGCCAGTAGGAGGCATCTGTGAATAGCGTGCCACGTGAGTGTTTCTCAGGTACCACCTACTCAGGGCGAGGCCACTCCAGCTACCTCAGCCACAGAGATAATTAGGCCACGGGAAGCAATTCATTTTTAAAAAGGCTTTGGGAGTTTAAGTGGTTGTGAATTTTTATTACATCTCTTAACCACCTTTCTTCATCCTCAAAAGCCAATATAACTCTTGAAGTGAACACACAGAATATTATTAATACCTCTCATATAGTGTAAACAAATTCCGTGGATGTAGAAGAATGATTCCCTTTGGAAAACCAGTCACCTGAAAGTGGATCCAGTGCAGGAGAGAAAACAGGCTGAGAAAAGGCAAGTAGGGGCCCTGGGACATGTCACACCCAGCCCTCATACACAGGCATCTCTGGCTGTTGAAAATAAAGACTCAAAAATAATCACTCATGTAAAGGGAACTGGAACTTCATAAAATTGACCATTTTCTTCTATCAATCACCCCTATCCCTAGCCTTCATTTTTATTTTTACTGCTGTCCATTTTTTCTTGTCTCATCTCTCGAACTTTCCCTAGGCCTCCTGAGGGAGGTCTCACAGCTGCAGAGGTTGAGGATGTGGGTGGAGGATGGAGGCAGGAGGAACTGCCCAGGCCTGTCTGCCTGGGTGGAGCACCTTCGAGGAGGACGTGCTCCTCCTGCCAGGGCAGCCTGACCACCACCCCGAGCCCGACCACGGCTGCCGGGACCATGCTGTCAGCCACCATGGTGGGCACTCTTGTCCGAGGGTGGAGGAATCGAAGCTCCCCTCGAAGAGCTGAGGCAAAACTCCCCATCCCACAGAGACAAGGTGGAATCCGGATTCAGGGTAAGCTTGTGACACTATGTGACTGATGGACTTTTTTCAAAGGGGTTTGGGGAGGTGGTTATGAGCTTACAAGCTTCCCCTCCCCAATAGAATCAGTAAATCTGAAGTCTGTTTTTTTTCTTGGGTTATTATAAATGTGGCTAACTCATTTGTAGGAGGTTTATTTTCTTTTGCTCATCAAAGACTTAGTAGTCACACAGAAAAAGATACCCAATTATTCCTGCCTTCTTTTACTTCAAAAGCTTGTATTTGAAGGTGGAATACTTCAGTGGTATTTGTGTTTGACTAGTAAGATAGAAAAGGTGTTCTGACTTTTGGCAACTTTCAATCTAAATCATATGACTTCATTGCCTGTGGTATGAGAAATGGCAAAAGTACTTAGCTTCTGGATTTCCCCACTAATTATTTTTATTTTCCTTTTTGTTACTATTGTTTTGAGACAACAATAGAACTGTGACAGATATGTAGCTCTCTTATTAATTTGGTTCAAAATGTTATCATGGTCCTTTTCTGAAGTATGATTTTATTAAAATAAAATACTTTTTTTTTTTTTTTTTTTTTGCGGCACCAGGGATTGAACTCACAGCCTCATGCCTGCCAGGGCAGGCGCTTAAGCCACTGAGTCAAACTCCCGGCCCTGGTTTTTTGAGGCAGGGTCGCACTATGTAGCTCAGGCCAGCCTTGCGCTCGCGTTGTAGCCCAAGCGGGCCTCGAACTCACAACGTTCCACCTACCTCAGCCTCCCGAGTGCTGGGATTAAAGGCGTGTGCCACCACGCCCGGCAAATAAAATACTTTTTAAAATCCCTGACTTCAATCTCTTCTGTCTAGACCTTGGACTTCTTAATGATACCTAGAGAACTCTTGGGTCTTGTGGATTGACCTGGGGGAGAAACACATAGCCAGCTGAGGAAGCAAGTCTGGCCAGAAGTAGCACACTCCCAGGGGATTTTGGAGCTGGCCTGCTGTCCCTTGAAATGTTTTTATCTGACCCAGAGCTGGGAGAGTTTCCTAAGTAGTAAATGTAACTTTTTCATTCCAATAAGTGTGTATTGAAAGCCAGTATTTTTTTTTTTTGACATTTTTCTAGATAGTGATACTGTGCTAGCCTACTTTTAAGATATATAAAACTAAAGTTGTTATTTGTTTTGTTGGGATAGTGGCTTCATACTTTTCAGGCTAAGTGACTGTGTTCAACAAGGATCAGGCCATGGGGCTGGGGATGTAACTCAGTGATAGAGCACTTGCCTAGCATGTATGGGGCTCTGGGTTTGATCTCTAGCACTGAAAAAAAGAAGAAGGAGAAGGGGAAGGGGAAGGGGAAGGGGAAGGGGAAAGAGAAGGAGAAGGAGAAGGAGAAAGAGAAGGAGAAAAAGCAAGTGAGCCAAGAAATTATTTAAATAAATATTCATTGCAAGAGAATAAGTTAGTCATTTAACTAGGTTTCTCAAACATAGAAGTCTGTTCTGTGTTCTAAACTGCCAGGGGATTATTAATTATTTGTAAACTCTTAAGATGTGTGACTCACAGTGTTTCAAAACTCAAGCACCTGATTCTGCTGCTTTGTTCATAGATGAGGAAAGAGCCCAGGGACGTTGATTATTCAGTAGCTCAGAAACCACACCAGTGTGATGTCAAAGCGAGGCCTCGACTCACATTTCTCAAACCCTTAGTCCAGTATTTTCTCCCCTAACTCATACCCTCCTGGCAGTTTTGGTAAATTTCTATAATAGCATTCAGAACCTCACAAATTCACAAACTAATATGCTAACATGTAAGAGATTTTTTGAAATCTATACTTAATGATCTTTAGTATTTTTGATACATAATAGTATATATTTATGGAGTTGAGTGTGATATTTTAATACATATGTATAATGTGTAATGAGATCAGAGTAGTTGTCATATCCACCACCACCAAATTTGTCATTTCTTTGTATCGGGAGCATTTGAAATCCTCTCTACCAGCTACTTTGAAATACGCAATTAAATGCTGTCAACCATACTTACCTTATTATGCTACAGATCATTAGATGTTATTCCTCCCATCCACCTCTACTCCTGTATCCATTATGTGTTTTTTTTAACAGTTGTATTGAGATATAATTTGCATGCTACACAATTTACCCATTTAAAGTGTGCAGTTCAGTGGTTTCCAATATCACATTGTTCATTTTCTAAGCTGGGATAGAATATATAGAAAATATACCATTTGCTCTGTTACCCAATTTAAGTATACATTTCAGTAGCATTAATTATATTCACAATGTTGTGTAACCATCACTACTATTTCCAAAATGTTTCATTGTCCTGAACAGAAATTCTCTAATCATTAAGCAGTGACATCTCATCTTCCCCCATCCAGCCTTTGATAACCTTGAATCTGTTTTCTGTCTCTGAATTTGCCTATTCAAGATAATCTGTAGAAGTAGAACTATACAATATGTATTCTTTTCTGGCATTTTTCACCCAGCATAATGTTTTCAAGGCATCTATAGTATGGTAAAAGCTCACTGGAATTCATGGGTAAGGGGACAATCTGCATACAGGTAGTCATCTTTTAGTAACTTTGAGAGATTGGTTCCAAGACCCCTGTGGATACTAAAACCCACTCTGCTCAAGTACATTACATAAAATGGCATAATATTCATGTATAATATATGCACATCCTCCCATATATTTTAATCATCTCTAAGTTATTTATAATATATAATATAATGTAAATGCTATATAAATAGTTATATTCTATTGTTTAGGAAATAATAGCAAGAAAAAAGTCTCCACAGATTCAATACAGATGCAAACATTTTTTCCCCAATGTTTTCGAATCACAGTTAATTGAATCTGTGATGTGGAACCTGCAGAGAAACATGCTCCTACTATGCTTCAGCTATTTCAAAAGGTATGGGTAGGAATGAGAATGAGGTATACAAATTGTTACCAGGATGACGGTTAAACATCATCACAGGCTATCAATGAATTACTTACCCAGTCTCCCAGGTACCAAATCAAGAGTAAACATTCACAAATTTTAAACTGCAACCAAGTTCTTCACTTTGTAAAGTGAAATCATGGTTATTTTAGTGTATGCATTTTTTTTTCATAAATTCTATTTTCCTCCCTCTGGAAAGCCTTTTCCTGCTAGGCCCCTGCCTACTCTGAATACCTGAATGGCCTATGGGGTTCTGTTGCTCATTTCAGCTCAGCACGTGCAGCTGGTAGTATTTACTATTCCATGGTCTCCTCTCTTTGTCTACCCAATGAGCCCAATTAGAGTTCCATGGCTTGAAACTGTCTGATTCTACCATTTCCAGTGTCTATCCAGAGTCAGCACTCTGAGTATCTGATAGCAGAGGCTTCAGGAACACCAAAGACGAAATTCAAGATGTCATAAAGTCAGGAGTCTGGTTTTCGTAGGTGGCCTGCGTAATCTCTTCTGATGCTCTGCAAGTCATACCAAGTACTTAAGTCATTATGACTTTTCTACATTTCAAAGGCCTGCAGACTACGATTGGCCCAAATAGAAAATAATAATTTCTGCGTGTAGTGCTGTGCACCCTGTAGTCAAAAAGAAAGCCCTTCCTTCCTCATTGCTTAGTGACAACCTGTAATCATGTTTGAGAAATTTTTGAAATTTTTTTCTAAACCACCATTTGCTTCTTTCTGTCAGCCAGGAGGAGCTTTTCCCTGTGTCAATGGAATGGTTCTCCTTCTTTCCCAAGCCCAGCCACCCACCTAAGTGGAAAGAGGTGGTTGTCAATCTCAGCCAACAATTACACTGGGAGAAAGTCAGACGATGAAGTCAGCTAATCACCAAATTTTTATTGAGGACTTGGAAGGTTTGGGTAGCCATTAGAGAGAGTGTGACTGAGCCACTATAATTCCTACCCGAACCCGGTATCCTTGTTAAATGCCCACTGAGGTTTGGAAGAACCAGGGGCCAGGGATGCCTCTGAGTTCTTGTCTAGCCACCTGGTGGCCCATTTCCTAATTTAGGCATGGGAGTATTTTGAGGTGCCTTGGTTAGAGATCTGCAAATTTTCACTAGAATTTTTAGCCTTAGCTCAGATATAATCAGCAACTTCAGGATGGATAAAATGGAGACAGACATTGTGCAATCACAACTTGGTGTTTGGTTTGTTTGTATGCTAAAAGAATTTTATCTTTGTAGAGCAAAAAATAAATTTAATTCCATCTTTAATTAATTATAATGATTAAATATGGCAGTAATACTATAAAAGAATGTACAATATCTGTCACTGTTTTCTGGTGGAATTTAACAAATTCATGCTCTGACCTATACTTATTTTAATTAGTTTAACTTTAGCTATATAACTCTGTTCTCGTATTTCCTCATAATTAACTATGTAATTACCATTTAGTAATAGCCTCTTATTGTAATTAAAATAATCATGGGGCTCAGATTCAATAAATATTTACTGGCTGTTGCTACATGTAAAACTAATGGATTTTCCAGAAACAAAAGAACTCCTAGGGTTTCTCCTCGACCTAATAAAAAGTGTGATCCAGAGAAAGCAAATATAAAGAAGTGCAGCAAATACAATACAAATAAGCAGAATTAAGTAAGTGCTAAATGAACATCTGAGGAAGGAATGATTTGTTTTAGCCAGGCTTGGTAGCACACGCCTGTAATCCTAGCACTCAGGAGGCTGAGGCAGGAGGATCCTTGTAAGTTCAAGACATAGTCTGGGCTACAAAGTGAGCTCAAGGCCAGCCTGAACTGCATAGCATGACCCTATCTCAAAAAGACAAAAAAAAAAAAAAATTGTTTTTTTTTATTTTAAAAAGCAAAACAGAAAAAAGGGTAGAAGTAATACAGAATTTAAAAAACAAAAGAATCAATACTAGTTAATATATATTATTATCTTAGAAGTAGTTGTTCAAGTTACAAGATCTAGGCATAAAAAATAAGAAATGTGTATAGAGTTTCTCCAGCAAGTAGAATTTGAATTAGGCCAACCTAACCATTTGGAGGTATAGTGCTTTTAACCCTGAAATTAAAGGCAAATATTTGAAAGCAAGTATTCCAGTCTTTCAGACTGAATCATTCAGTACTTTCAGTCTTATTTTTAAACTCACCAGGGTTCTACGTTAAACTGAAGATTCAGTGTTAATTTAGGCAATTATACTATTCAGTATAAGCAAATTTAAAGGCCCCAAAGCACTGGCGATTTCCATAGTTAGAGAGTTTGGGAAGGGCACCAGCATGATCAAAGCTCTGGTGTCGGCATGGGCAAAGGTGGGGAGTTGTGAAAAGTAAATGACATCATGGAGAAGGCTGAACTGTCCAGTATGGCTGCAGGTGCAGGGCACAACCTAGAAGGCCTCAGTGCCAGGCTAAGGAGCTTGAACTTGTTCCATAAACCGAGAGAACTCTCGTGAGGTTTCCCAGCTTAGTGTCCTGCATCCAGAGTATTAAAAGATAGCTGTGTAGAGAGATTGTTTGAGGGAGCAAGAGACTGGGTCTAGCAAGTCACATGAAGGAGGTTACTACAGTGATTAAGACAAAAAGTAGTGAAAGTAGAGATAAAAGATAGATTAAAGGGACTTAAGCAAAGTTAACTGATTCTATTTGATGGCCTAAGTCAGTGTTATTATGAGTACTGTTTATTATCTATGGGGTTTTAATTTACGGAGGTGATCATGTCACAGCGATGGAGACAGTGATGTCATTGAAAGGAGCTTTTCTTACTCACATTTCTCAAGAGGAGTGACCATATCACAGCATGTAGGGCCACATGGGAGCAGCAGTGTTTGTCAGGAGGCAGAAAGGAGCAGGGAAAAGCTGTAGTCTGGATCCTCTATTGGGACTTGCGTGAGAAACACAAGGCAGGGTCAGTAAACAGCTGAGGGCTGGCTAGATTGACTAATTCTAGAGGGCCTTGGGTCATCGAGGCTCTCGCTGGTTTTCCCGTACCTGGGTTGGTATAGGGCAAGGGAATTACTGACTTGGTCTGTGGGAGTTGGGGAAGGCGGTGTTCCAGAACCAGAGTTCTCAATTGCAGAAGAGATGGAAGCAACTTGTGGCTGTTAGTTTGGCTCTGTAATTAATAAACACTAACCGGACAAATGCAGAATCTAGGAAATACCAGTTGCAGCATCAAAGAGTGTACCAGGACACTGGACTAAATGCTTTACAGGTACATATGATCTTAATCCTTTTAGCAATCTATAATGAGTGCCAGAAGCCCCCATTTTACACAAAAGCAGCTGGGACTCTGCAATTTGTCCAAAATCTAATGAGCATGAATGAATTTTGGACCTGGAGTTCTGTACTAGGCACGGTCAACTTCACCCCCTGCTGCTGACCTGTGCCCATGGACATGAACTTCTCCACTCGATTGATCTTTCTCACTCTGTGCTCAAGATGTGAGGGTGGTTTTGTTCAAAAGGGCCTGGCAGAAACTTGTAGAAGCCTCCCCAGGGCTCTGTGGACTAAGGGGCAGAGGGAAAGAGGGAGGTAGTCTCTCTCTCTCTCTCTCTCTCTCTCTCTATCTGTCTATCTCTCTCTCTCTCTCTCTCTAATAGTCTTCTTGTCTCTGTCTGCTGTCAGGATTGCACAAAGATGCATGTATTTATATACTGGTGGTCTGATGCTCAGCATGTCTAAAAATAATAAAATATTAAAATATGTGACTTAATCACTGTCCTTTCTGCTTCCTGGAAATTGCTTCTCAACTTTTGCCTACTTTCTCTGATCATTCTGATTTTAAGACTTGGATGCTCTCGTATCAGCAAGCAAAGCTTTGGCAGATTCCTTTTTCTTCTGTACTATCAGCCAGGGATCCAGATTGCCCGTGGGATTCACCTTTGGATTACCCAGGAGAGACTCTGAGGTCCTGCTTTGGTAACTACCCTTGCTTTGGTCACACTCCAGCTCCACTCCTCGGTTCAGGCCAAATGCTCCCCATGTGTTCCATCGCTCCACAGTCTGGCTTTGTTCTCTAGCACTTGACTGCTTTCTCAACCTCTTTCTCTGTCTCTCTGTCTCTCTGTCTCTCTGTCTCTCTGTCTCTCTCTGTCTCTCTCTCTCTCTCTCTCTCTGTCTCTCTCTCTCTCTGCACATCCTCACTCATCGCTTCCTCCAAGAGCTAGATTAGTGCTCAGCCCCTGTGGTCAGGCATCTGTAGCACACGTTGTTACACTTATAAATCACATGATAATATCTATGGAGCACTTACTTTGCCATCTACAAAGCCATGAAGGCAATAGAGTCATGTGTGCTCCAGTTCAGGGTCTCAGGGACCTTGTCACTAACTTGAGAGGCAAGGTGAAATGGTAAAAGACATGAACGGCACACCAGGAAAATGGGAGCTCACTGGGACAGGTTTGTATGTAATTATTGCTTCCCTTGTTGTCATCTTTCTTCATGCTCCTTAGAATTAGCCTGGATCCCCTGATTTTTTTTCTCTGGACTGGGTGCCATTAAGACCAGCATCACACATCTAGGTTAGAAGAGACTTTGCCAAATGAATATCGAGAAATTCCTGTTTTGTGTCCACCATTAGTGCATTAGGTAGGGACGGTGCCTTTCCTGATGCAGGACTCTGATGCAGGTGTCATCTCAGCACACAAAATACAAGTTCCAGCCTCAGAGTTAAACCATCAGGGTTCAAAGGCTAGTTTCACCACTTGCTAGTTGTGTGACTGTGAAATTTAACTTCATGTTTAGTGCTATGTTTTTCTCAAGTACAATGTAAGCATGATAGAAATACCTACCTTGCAGGTATTACTACTGTATTAAATGGGTTGTTTTGAAAAGAAAAAGCAACTGTACATACTAAATAAGCATTACTCTATTGGTTATTGTTGTGTAGCCTTTGTGACTCAGTGAATTCCATCTTCTAGAAGTTGTCTAATGAGTTCTTAGTAACTAGTACTTCCTTGTCCCTGTAACTCCTTTCTATCTGTCTTCTATGCCAGTAAATTTTTTACAAGACCAAAGTTAAAAATCCTAAGCATTTCCCCATAGAATACCAGAATCATGGTGTTTTATTATCTCTACACTGACATTTTAATAGCCAGCCATGGCTTTTAAAAGAATTGGGAAGACACACAAAATCTGCTGGTCACCATATTGGAGTTCCTGTTATGTTTTTGTTTCCATGTGAACCCTGTTTTTTCAAAGTTTATAAGTCCTTTGCTCCATGGTGAGATTCAGCAACAAGTTTCTGTTCCAAAGAACAATATTTATCCTACCTGATTTCCATTTTCTTTGCAAAAAAAGATTGCTCAATGATTTATGCTTCTGGAACTTGAATTTAGCTTGCTGTTTTTGCAAATGTAACTTTTCATATTTGATAATTTTGAAAAACTTCTGAGAATCTCCAAGTATAACACATTGTCCTTTGATTTTTAAATGCCATGTTGCTGTTACTTGGTTTTAGTTTCAGATAAGGGTGTAGAAAATATTAGAAATTCACTAGAAATATACCTCTGTTCCTCAGACTAGGAACTTTGACTATAGTAAGCATTCCTTCCATATAGAAAAAAAGTACTGATTCCCCTTTCCTTGAAATTTTAATGTACGGGAGAGTGAACTGGCACTGGAGTAAACAGATTTGAATAGAATGCTGGATCTTCTGCTTATTGGTTGTGTAATATTGGATTTGTAAATAGCTTTCCAAAGCCTCTGATTGCCAATATTTATACTGGGGACAAGAGCTGGGGACATAACTTAGCAGAGCACTTACCTGGCATGTGCCATCCCCACTGGGGACAGTAAAATTCTTATGAATGAGACCATGCCTGTCACCTGCTTACTGCAGTGCCTAACAAGTGTGAGTTCCCAAGTGTTCATTAGTATTGTTTTATGGAGAGCTGACTCTAAAGCTTCTTTCATCAACTATATATCCAATCATTGAAATTTTCTTGAAACAAAATATGCTGCCTTTGAATCAAGGGAGATTTTGTGTGTAAATATCAGTAAAGTGACAGAGTACATTTATTGAAGTCATACTTTTTAGCAAAAGAAGAGAGAAAACTATAAGAAGAATAATTCATATTTGGAATCTTTACCTTAAAAATGTGATTTATCATTGCCTTGACTCTTTTCACAAGTCAGAAGAACCTGGGGCAATCTCTATGTATGTTATACAGCAAGTACAGAAAACATTGCCTAAAATATCACCCCAGACCCTGGCTACATATCAAGACTGGGATGAGGAAGAATTCAGATCACAGAGAATATTGCAGCATGACATCTTTCTGTAAATATTTTTTAAAGTCCATACACGCTTTAAATTATTTCTCTGACAGTTTAAATGGAAATTCCTAGGCAGTCTAGCAGGAATTCATAGGGAAACCTAGAAACCGACACTAATGCCACAGACAGGGAGGAGTGGAGTACGCTTGGTGAAGTGTCTTTTTCCCCCCTCTCCCTGAAGCCCTGAGCTTCTTGACGGCCTGCAGGGATGGCAGACTGCCAGCGCTGAAGTGAAATCTGCAGTTTTTAATTTGCAATTACAGGATGACATTTAGACACTTGTTAATCTTGCCTTAAACACTTCAAAGTATTTACACACTGATTACACACAAGCTCACTAATGCACATACACTTCCTTTTTTGAGAAGCCATTAGTGTCCATTTTTCTTCAGCTCACTGACCTGACTTTGTGGATGTCCTGGAGCCCAGCATCTCTGCAAAGTATACTGGAGGGATCATTAGCCAACCCAAAGGTGAGCAGTGAATATCTGATTCATGAGAATAATCGCACAAGTGCTTTTTAATCCAGAGATATAAGAAATCATCTGGAAGAGGAAAATGTCTCAAGATGAGTATTCTTTTTTTTTTTTTTTTTTTTTTTTTGCGGCACCGGGGATTGAACTCACAACCTCGCGCCTGCCAGGGAAGGCACTTAAGGCACTGAACCAAACTCCCAGCCCCGGTTTTTTTGAGGCAGGGTAGAAGTATTCTTCATGTCCATGAGACTGAGTCCCCTGGTGGCTTTGGTGGTAATTTGGTGGTTTTAGAAATCAATCTTTAAAGCAATGCCAGGGAGTGTTGTTTCTTTAACATTTTACTTATTAAACAGAAGACTGATGTATTTCAAAGAATGAAGTTACTTTTGAATTCCAGAAAGGTATGAAAAGTTAGGCTATGAGCAATGAACAATTCCTTGGTTGTAATTACTTTGCTGCATATATAGGTGGGAGAGAGTACACATGTGTACTACATTCTGCTAAAGACTATTTGGAAACCATGTAAAAAATTTTTTAAATATATAAATACTTTTGAAAGCACTTTAAAATTTCTCCCAGCACTGAAATAGAGTATATGCGATTATTTAATTCTGAAAGAGTAAGGACTATTAGAAACAATTTGTAAATTCTTGTGCTTAAAAAATGGATGAAGTAGTAAAATTTCATTTACTTAGATGTACACACCAGGTTGCCATGCTGTGGACAATGGAGAGAGCCCTGAGCTTGGACTTGAGTTTGCTGTGCTCTAGCTCTCTAGCCTTGGTAGGTTATTTTAGCTGTCTTGGTTTCCTGAAGATCTTTGCAGAGTGGCTCAGTTTAGGCACCAGCCCATAAAGGAGACACCTAGTGTGGAGACAGAGTAGAGTAGATTCAAGGACACTCAACTGAGATGTATGAGGTGACTGGGATCTGGGAGGTGGCACCAACACTCTTGTTGGTGACAAGTTTCTCCTAGTTCAGAATCTTATCTAGAGCTGGCCCTGGCAGAGAGAAATTCATTTGCAGAGGTTCTGCTTGGTTGTGCAGAATTCAGATGACCCCAGCGGGGTAAGGGGAGATGATTTGCTCTTGTGTACGGTGGGGGGGGGAGTTTGGCTTCTCCACTGATTGAAACATCTGTTTACCCTGGCCAGTCTCATTGCAGGGAGAGGACACAGACAGTCCCCTAGGGTGCAAAGGAAAAAACTGTGTTATGTTTTCTAATACCAGGACAGCTTTCTTACAGGGAAGAATAAAAAAAGTGTTCCTGCATGGGTACCTGGTTAGGAAAGTAAGTTCAGTTCTTTTGTAAGACCTGAGGATCTACTTCTCATGAATTCTGTTCTTCTGGTGGGCTTTTTATTTTTCCTCTTTAAAATAATGTTACAGTTAAAAGCCAATGTTGGATAATTTATCAACCAGGAGATCAATGATGAACCACTTCATGGAACATCAATTTTGATCATGTTCTATCAGTTTGGTTTGTTAAAGAAATTGTCAGCATATTAATATTAATGGTTTGACTCCCTAACCTGTTTATAGGTTCTAAAAGTGAGGTATGCAATAAAACTTACCTAATCCAAGTCATTTAAAAATCCAATTTTATTATTTCCATATGTGTGTGTTTGTATGTGTGTATACACACATATGAAAACAGAGTGTGCTCAAGGACAATGTTTTATATACCTTTAATAAAATGATTAATGGGTTACAAATATAGTAATGGAGCTGCTAATGATTATGTGGGGAAGTGTAATAAAATACAAATACGGTATCTCTAAATGGCACTATAGGCCAGGCAATATGTAAAGCTCTAAAGCTCTTCATTTCTTTTCTATCAACTGTGCAAACTATGTGTGTGTTTAGGTGTGACTATGTGGGTTAGGTTATATGTCCATCAAGTCTCGAGTTCCCCTCTTATGTTAAAAGAGTCTAAATGTCTATAGATGATTTGAAAAACAGGCTAATTTGATTAACATTGTTAAACTCAATCTCAGAAAAAAAGTCTGACTTTTTACAGAGTTTTATATGATTTATTAGTTTAAAATTTACCAAATTTCAAAGTAATATCAGGATATGAAATTGGTGATTGTGCTTATGGCCCTTACACTTCCTTTGTGTTTCTTCACATGCAACATGTAATTGGCCTTAAAAACTGACAGCATCTGAATGTGGTCTGTGGACTGCTTTGAAGTCAGTGTCTGCTGTTGTGTTGTTATGTGAGTTACCTCAGGGGAAACTCAGTGCAAGGCATGGGAAATCATTTGTGCCTTTTTTTAATTTTCTATGGATTTATATTTACCTTAAAAAAACAAAAAATGTAAATATTCTCTAGAATGCTTACCTGAAGTATTTAGTGTCTGGCAGGTACCAACGAAAGAATGCTTTGACTCAGTGTGAGATGACTACCAAGTGTTCAGTTCTGGGAAGATTTCCCTATGTAACAATTGCTTTGTAGATGGAGGTCCCCAAAAATGCTTCTAGAGTACCATTTTCTCTAAATCACCTTGCTAAGAGGGAAGAAAGATTTTCGATTATGAGTCCTATCTAATCAACTCAGATCATACCATTTGGCTCTGTCCCTCTTACTCAAGCAAATGGCCAAACTCTGAGCTCTCCTAAGTAACAGGACCTGAATGCTGACAGCTCACTGCCACTCTGAGAGTGTTCAGCATGTGCAAGGCCCAGTCATGGCTTGTACTTGTTATAGACTGAAACCTCAAGAACCTTATGAGGCCACAAAAAAATAAGCAGCTTCAAACATGGCAAATTTAAACAATAAACAGTCTCCCTCCTTTCAAAGCAGTTTACTAGGGAGCTTAATGAAAGCAAGGGACCTTCTTAGCTAAACAAACACAAACTTTCCTTTTGATTTATAATATAAATAAATAAAAACTTTGAAATTGTCTAATTGTCTTTCCCTTTTGGGGATAAATACTGGCAGTTACCCGTGGCCTCTGCTATTTTTGCTAATTCCTGCTATGTTTAGCATCTATGGAGCCAAATTTTAGATCACTGGTTTTGGTAAATAATTCACAGGGAGAATAATAATTATCCTTGGCAGTAAGCAGGTTCCTGTTGTTTCATATTCCCTATGTGCTGGCAATGATATACAGGGGCTTCGTGAAGGCTCAGTATTAGAATCAGTCTTGGGGTTGCAAACCAGAGAGAGGCTTCCCAGGAGACCATCCCAGGCTGGCTCAGACTGCCTGTGACAGACTGGCAGTGTCTTTAGTGCCTCCTCATTAGAGAGCAGTGGATCCATCTGAAAGATGCCACTGACTAAGTACATCATTTTCTCAATATGTATCCTCAGGACAAGGCATTAATCATTTAGGAACTTGTTAGTAATTCTCAGGCTTCTACCCCAGACCCAAAGAATATGATCCTGGGTAGTCAGTAATTTGATGAGCCCTCTAGGAGCTTCTGATACCAACTGTCTTAGTCACTTTCCCTGTCCCTAGGACAAAATACTCAACACTGACAACTTAAAGGAGGAAATTGACTAAGGCAAATTCTGGTATCAAAGAAGTGGGGTCGTTGCTGTGATGCTACTTGATCAGCCATGTGGTTCAAAAGACTTTGGAAGTAGTTCACAGGAATAGTTTGAAACAGTTTGTAAATGCTGGCTGAAGAAGACCTAGAATGCTGTAAGTTGAACTTGATAGGAGACTCTGGCCAGAGCTCAGAAGACTAGAATGCTGATAAAAAGGTAGATAATATGAAACCAGGTTCAGGAGGTTTCATCTGGGAAGAAAGACTTCATTGGCAGTTGGATTTGAGACCATATGTATTATACTCTGGAAAAAAAAATTTGTCTACATTTTGTTCATGTCCTGAATTGTGGAGACTGGAGGCTGATATTAAAGGCAGTGAACTAATTAATCTGGCAGAGAAAATTTCAAGGCAGCCTAGTGTTGGGGCTGTGGCATGGATATGTTTTGTTCAAGAGCAAAAGCCCATTTTAAAGGTTATTGGTTTTGCCAGAAAGAAAGCACCCACAAAGATGGAGCAGAAGAGAGATTGTTAGCATTAAAAAGAAGCCAAGTACTTTGGATCAAGGTATAGGAAAAATGGTTTAAGGTCATGTCTAGAAATAGCAGGGCCCTACCATTCACAGGTTTAAACTTGTAAAAGTAAAAGACTTTGCTCTAAGAAGAGCACAGGGTACTGTGCTCCAGGATGACAGCCTAGGGAATTTGTTTCCTGGGATTCAGTTCACAGTGATCACTCATCTAGGTATTGGAGGCCTCTGGAGCCATGGCCCAAGAGGGCCCAGCTACTGCTTGAACCAGCAGCAGATCCTGGTCTCAATCATGTGATGCTAGTTTTACAGGCATGCAGAATGCAAAAGTTGTAGGATCAGGAAGACTTTCACTCAGATGTCAGAAGACGACCTGGGAAGCTAGGCAGTGTGCTCCAGAGAGAGCAGTGAGTGAAGCTGTGGAAGTGAAGCTAAAAGTGTAGTGGAGACCTCAGAAAGTTTCAGAAGATCATGGAACATCTGAAGAAAGCAGCAGGCACTGAGTAAAACCAACTCAAGAAAGAAGCACTGGCAACTACAACCACCATCAATGCTTTAGGGGCAGAATGACACAAGTCCTTTGGAGTTCACGTCTCATCACCACTTGCCATGAAACTACATAATTTGATGTTTGCCCTGCTAATTTTTGAGCTTGTTTTGGTGCCATTGGTTTCTATTCCTCCATTCTTCCCTTTTGGAATAGGAATGTGTACCCTGTGCCATTGTGTGTTGGCAGTGTTTAATTTTCTTTTAGATTTTTACAGGAATCACAGCTAAGAATTTGTCATAAGTATCAAAGGCAATTTTGGACTCGGTCTTTTCACCAATACTGGAACTGTTAGAATTTTGGCAACTCTTAGAGATGAACTAAATACAATTTGCATAAAAAGATGCATCTGAGTCTTTTGGTGACCAGGAATACAATGTTACGTTTTATATCTAGATGTTGCTAAAGAGTGTCATGTGCTCATAGGAGGAGCTTTCACAAAGTGATTAGGTATGCAGGCTGATAGATAGATGAGTGATTGTTAGGAGGTAGAGTCAGATCAGGAGAAATGGTGAATGTGGGTGTGACCTAGAAGGATTTAATCTCCCTCCCCAGTTCCTCCTTTCAGTCTATCTCTGCTTCTCCTCCTCCATGACACGAGCAGCATCTCATCTGCTATGCCATCCTGACTTGGACTCAGGCAACTATGAACTATAAATGTGAACCAAAATAAACTTTTCCTCCTTTAAACTGTGGGTGTTGAATATTGTGTCTCAGTGATGAGGAAGGTAACTAAGACACCACCTAAACTTTGAGCACCAGGAGCCAGATGACCTACTGTGGTCTTCTTCCAGGCTTCGGTCTCTCCTATAAAATGAAGAAATTCATAATAAACAGGTCTGTCCTTACGCACATATCCCAAGCTCTCTAATTCTAGAAATCTACAATGCAAATGTACATGGTTGACAGTTTTGCGTAGTGATTAAAAGGACAGGCTGTGAAGTCTGACGGCCTGAATTCAAGTCCTGATGCCTTCATTTCATAACATGGCACACCCAAGCCACCATCAGAATCTGTTGTGCACTGGCACAGTACACGTGCCCTGAAAGTACATGTGAGGAATCAGTCAAAAGCTTGAACAACAGCACCTGGTACCTAGAATGTGTTCACACATTAGCTACTAGAGTACTTGTCTCTTTCCCCCTAAAACCACCTATAACTTGGAGGATGGACATTATAGTTTATATCCTTTATTTCCTATACTTGGGCTATATACTAAAATGCTCTTAAAGACTTGGTATGGAAATAAGATAATAATTTCATGGTGTTAAAAACTCGAGGTCGTCAGAAGGTCTCCCATTGTATATTTGGCAAGGTAGATAAATTTTTAAAACACGAGCAACAATTCCTTAGGAAGGCATTGATTATTTACCAGTGAGGAGCTGTGTGATTCCTTCCATTTAGAATCAGAAAAGAAATAAATAAAATAAATTTAGCATTATTGGTTTTGAGGCTTCTTTTAAACCTTTTGACAATTTTCTATTCACAATAGGAAGGCAACTAATATAACCAAGTGGCTGTTAAGTCTTTTTCATTTGGCTGATGTAATGGAATCTTTAGGGTGGTAAAGATGGGATATCCATGTGTGCTGCATGATCTGTGCTTTGTAAGTGTTACATCAAAATAAAAAGATAACCTAGTGAAACAAGATGATTCCCTGAACTTAAAGATACTGAGGTTGACTGAAGTTAAAAGTAATGGTCATGCAGTAAGTCATATAAGTCTATCATTTGCAAATAGATGTGGCTTACTCCATTATTTATTCTTTAGCATCACGACTTTAGCTGTAATTCTTTTAAAATGTAAAACTAAATTTTTCAACAAATGAGACATTGATATCTTTTGCTACTTTAAAAGTACAACAGGGGCAACACATTGTTAAAATTCCTGTTGTAATGGAGCACTTTACAAAGGGTACTGGAGGCCTCTTACCATCAACAATGCTTTAATCATTTTGTAGATAGAAAAATCAAAGAACTCTCACCTGTGCATGTGTTTTGATCCTCATCGTTCTCCTTTGGGGCATGCAGGCTTTTAGATAAGAAAATGACCAATTCTTGGAGAGATACCAAAAAGAACCCAAACCCAAACTCTCAGTCTCATGATAAAAGCCTTCCTACCCTCTCCTTACCTATCTCCTTGTTATAACTTTATTCAAATGGAAGCACGTTAGAGTACACAGATTGTACACCAAGGGTTCCTAAATTTTGACCTACTTAATGCTTAAAAATTTTTAAATGTTTATTAGTACATGTTTGCAGTACATAACTACATTCATCATGGGAAGTCGAGACATGTACGTTTTGCTCTCTTCATTACAAAATATCTATTAAAGAGCTACTTCTTGTAGTATGTATACAAAAATCAAACTTGAGAATATTGGTTTGTGATTTTACCTTAATTTGGAGGTATGATAACATCCTTGCAGCATACCTGTGGCTCTTTACCCTGACAATACCTGTGAATCACTTTGAAAGAAAAATACTAGTTAACCAGTCTCACCCTCCAGAGAAAAGGCTCTTTTGCTTTGTTTTGTTTTGTTTTTGTTTTTGTTTTTTTGAGATAGGGTCTCACTATAGTTTAGGCAGCTCCTAAACTCACTGTGTAGCCCAGGCTGGCCTTGAACTTGAGGCAATCCTCCTGCCTCAGTCTCCTGAGTCCTGAGATTACAGATGTGTGCCACCATGTCTGGCAAAAAGGCTGTTTTTAAAACAGTGTTTAATTGAAGACTTATAGGATTTATGTAGTATTTTTATGTAGCTTAATGTATGTGGTGCCTTTGAATTTGCTTTTATCCTATTATTGTCCCTAGCAATATAACTAAATTAATTTAAGTTATTTTCAGTTAGGCTGACATAGTAAAAACTTCACTCTGGTTTAAAAAAGTGGGGGGGAGGAAGAGGGTTTCTATTTTCATTAGGAGTTTTAAAAGACTACAAGTATAACAGTAGCAAATGTTTAGTTTCCACTGGCTCTTGAACTTCAGAGTTGAAAGTACTCTCAATGGTTGATGGTCCGACTTCATCATTTACATGTGAGGTTATTGAAAATGAATTTTACTTCATTCTTTGACCAGCATTCAGCCGCCTTTCTTCTGGAGTCAGGAAGTGACCACACCACAAACATATTCTTAATTTCAACTGTGACTTTAGGCCCAACCCTCCATTTGGTCTCCTTCCAGTGGGATTGGGTAGCATCTCACGTGGGCCTCGAGGGTCCTTCTCATTCCTTCAGGAAAAGCCCAGTCTGGAGACAGAAGAGGTTTTTCCTACAATTAACTTCATCTTGGACTTCAACCGAATCCCTGACTAGTTCTATTACAATCTTTTATTCCTTTTGGGGGCCACGTGGTTTTGAACGCTTAAAGTCTCTTAAAATTTTACCTATTTGGGATGAGGAAATAGAGAAAATAAAATCTCTAATGTCTCTTCCTCTTTCTTTTGGTCTGGGACCTCACCCTTATGATTTCATTTACCTTTAATTACTTCCTTGGATTATTAGGTCTTTGACGTTTGGTCGGGAAGAGCACAATTCAGTCCACAGGAGCGACTTAGGAGGGCTTAGCTCACATTTTGGGAAATGTTGGTTTAGACCATGTGCTAACCATTGCCAGTTTCCTTCAGCACGCATTTGGTTTACAAAACTTATAACTGTATCAGAAAATGTCTAAACAGATTAAATCAAAATGTCTACGATACAATGGAATGCAAAGTCTGTTTTGAAGATACCATCATTATAAATGGTTTCGCTTATCTTAAAGAGGAACTCTTTAAAAATAAAATTATGGAGTGAGATTTACCCACGTAGAAGAGAAAACCCCACACCCTTCCGCACTTTCTTGGCCACGGGGTTTCCAGAGAGGCAGAAGATGGTAAGACCAGCCCGTGCGCATGGGCACCACTGCATGGGGCTTCCAGGCCCCTGGAGGAGGGGCGCTGCAAGTGGTGGCCTCCTGAACATATCGCCTTGAACATGTTAAACACTCTGAAGTTTGTTAGACTCGCTAGATCCCAGGCAGCCTAGAGTAACCTTTTCCCTCAGGGAAGCTTTTAGCTTTCTGCTTTTTCTTCTACATCAGGATTAGAAGAAAGTGGCTGGTTTTGTTTTTCTGTCTCCCTCACCGGGTCCCTCCTCCTCCTGCTCCCGGGGGAAGATATCACATATCAGAGGCCATCTTTCTGCAGAAAGACTGGGGATGTCTGCAAATCCGCTCCAAGGCCTCTGCGTATTAGAATTCTTATCTCTAGGGTTCAGAAAGAAATAAACACTGGTATGGTAGACAGGATGGGGCTTTCTTCCCTTTCTAGGAAAAATGCTGACGATTAATGCCTCCAGCTGTCTTCTTCAGTGATCTGTGTCAAAATTCACAAATGCTCTTCCAAGTTAGAGGAGACCATTTATTCTTTTTTCCTGCCTGTAAATCTAGTTCTGTGGTCATTGTTTATTTTGATGGGACCGGCCAAAATCTCCAATTCTAACGTGTAACTTCTGCCCTGTTGTTTTTAAAAGGTAACAAAACAAAACAAAACAAAACAAAACAAAACAAAAAAACGCTAGCATTTTATGTAAATTTTGCCATTTATAGTGAGGAAATCTTGGCCCATTTTTCAGAAGACCATCAAAAATAATTTTCTGCTTCAGTATTTCTGTAAGGGTGGGTAGATGGGCAGGATCCCAGAGTGTCATCAACTAGTTCAATGTGTCGTCTTCTGGGGACTAAGTTGCCCTAACTGGGCTTGAACTTGTGATCTTCCTGTCTTAGCCTCCAGAGTAGTTAGGTTTACAAGTGTGCCTGGCAATTCTGAGATTTTTTTTAATGTCAAAAGCTCTGATGCCAGCTGCCTGGATATTTAGTTTGGCAGAACTTCCAGTTAAACTCTTGCCTCTATCTTAATTTCTTCATAGAAACTCTAAGTGAATTCTAATATTTTTATTGAAATGTAGGTACGTAAAACAACTGGAAGGCTAAGACTGGTTCATATAAATAATGGAAAGGTGAAAACAAAAACTAACTTTCCTTGACTTGCTATTTATATTCTGCCTCCTTGCACCTCCAAACCTTCCTTTCTTTCACCTTCCTCACCAAATCTTTCCATCGTAGGAAGATTGGTTTATGGCTTTTTCCCATGAAGCTTGTCTAAAGCAGCAACAAGTGATGGTTTGTTTCTTACATTTCGTTTTCATATGACTCACAGAATGAACAGCAATGAACTGGTGTTACTATGTTATATAATTGGGTAATTTCTAGGTCTACTAACATAGCATACAGGCCCCATACCTAGATATGCGTGTATGTGTAATCCAGCATCAGATACCCCAGGGCTGGGCAGATCATGTCAAGGGGAGAAGTGGGAGGGTAGAACACCAAAGGAGGTGGTGAGGACTGCAGCAACCTGGAAATTGCACAGCCAGGGTGAAGCAAGCAGGCCCAGCCTGGTGCCCATCTGTTGGTGCTGAGCAGGAATGTTAGACTGGTGGTAACAGAGTTTTATACTTTGGAGTTGTTGTTGCTGTTTGAGGGAAAACCCTTTTCTCACTTAAAAATTCTCATCTTTATGTAACACAGGCTGATTTTTTTTTTAAACTCAGTATTATGATTTAAAGAAATTTAAACCCAGCATTGACCACATAACACATCTGCCGGTCACACTTTATCTGCAGGCCTCAATTCGCAGCTTCTAGGACCAGCTTTGGCTCATGCCAGGCCTCACCAGCCCCTCTGAGTGAAGTCACTTTAAATAATAACCAAACTCCGCCAGCTCGGTTGTCCTTCCCATCAGCACAAGGGCAGGACCTCACCCTTGCCTGTCTCCCCAGGGTGCACCCTGTGGCCCTGTGCCACAGCCACAGCCACAGTCAGTATCAGTAACCAGCATGTCCCCTGAGCCTCCTGGCCTTTGCTCATTCTATTGCCTATTCCATCCCGTCTTCCTTCCACTTGTCTCTCCCAGGCCACTAAGTCTTTTGTTACTACCAGAAGCCCTCCCTCAGCACCTCAAATAGAATCTGTGATACACACCTGAAAAAATATCTGCATCTCCAATTTAGATATTGTCAGAATTCTTTTTCAGGAGCCATCTTAGACAAGCCTCTTGTAAGTCAATCATGGCAAGTAGACCTTGTTGGGGACAACTACAAAGAATCTTCTAGTCTCACTTACTTGATCTCCACAGAGGTTCACCCAGGACACCTTGTTGCATGCCTTTGTTCTAATCATCACAGTTGCACATGAGCATATGAGTTAGAAGCTCCTTGAGTGATTTAAAACCAACTGTACTTTCCATTAGTTATAGAGGTATAGTTTTGCAGTTCACTCAGCGTCTGTGTTACTGCTGTTCCAAGGGTATATTAGGGCAGGTACTTGGTTGGGATGCAGCCACAAATTATGACAACACCCATGTGGGTAAAAGGAGCTATTTCATAATCCGCTTTATGACCTGGTTTTCAGAACGTAATTTTCCAGTGAGTAGAGATGATGTCAGTGAATACATAAAAAGCATAATCTGAATGGTAGACATGGGGCTGCTTTTAGATGATGCTGAGAATTTTTGTAGGGAGTTTTTCTCCTGGTAGTTGCTGGATTGAGATGTCTTTTACAAATTCTGACACTTAAAGAATTATCAGTCATTTAAATCAGTTATTGTATTGTTATGGTTTGAATCTCACATGTCTCCCAAAAACCTCATGTGTTTAGAGGTGGCCCTAGAGAGGTGATTGAATTCTGAGAGCCTTAACTTCATCAATTAATCTGTTTGTGAGTTCATGGCTAAAGGGGTTATTAGGAGGTGGGGCCTTGTTGCAGGAAGTAGGTCACTGGGTGTGTGCCTTTGAAGGGTATATTTTATCTCGGGTCCCTTCCTCTCTCTGGCTCTTTCCCACCCTCTCCATTTCCTGTCTGCTATGAGGTGAACAGCTTTCCTCCACCACACCCTTCTGCCACGATCTTTCTGTCTCACCACAGACCTGAAAGCAATATAACCAGCTATGAACTAAAATCTCTGAAACTATAAGCCAGAATAAATCTTCGTTCTTTTTAAATTGTGTATGTCAGGTGTTTTGTCACAGCAAGAAAAAGCTGGCATACCTATGAAAAGGCCACAAGTTTCTACCACATACGTCAACTCATGGTTTTTTATGATAATAGATCCACATCTAAGATCCTAAGGTTGTTTCTCAAGAGAAACTGTCCATGGAGTTAAGAAGTAGGTCATAGCGTTGACACATCACCCCAAATCCTGGAATCTTTGATTCATGTATTTGGAAAGTGTTCTTAAATGTCAGACAGAAGAGACTCCAGAGCTCATTTTTCACTAATCCAGAGGGAATGTGGAATCCAAAGAGGTTAGTGACCTGGCCAAGATGATAAACACATCCAATAGATGTGAGATTCCACATATCTAAACTCTGGGTCTTGTGTCCTTTCCACACATCATTTCACAAGCAGCACATGTTGGCTTTGACTTCATAAAACAAGCTCAGCTCTGGGGATGGTTTTTTATTACTAAATCACTAGGAAGCTAACCAGTAGTTATTGTGGAAGCATAATTCCTCGGTCCTCTTACAGCAGCTTCATGTTAGGTTTGTCATTTTGTTATGTCTTCATCTGGGCAGACTCTAAGTAGAAGTTTTGTGTCTGAGGAGCTGTTACTGGCCACGGGTCTCATAGTTAATAAGACAGGTGACCTAGGAAATACATAAAGCTCAGATGCATGTAGTCAGTTAATAAGGCCCCTAGAAGCATCAAGAGTAAGTGGAGTGATGGGCTTCCCCTTTCTCCAGTCTGTCCTTTTGTGACTCCTCCTTTTAGGGCTCCTTTAATGTTCACTTTAATCTGATTATACCTAGGTAAAAAAGGTAGGCAGGGAAAATTACACTGTGATTTACTATAACCACATTTTATAAGACCCTTGTCCAAGTGGTAATGCAAAAACAGTGTCATGATTATTGCCCAAGCAGCTCTGCTCCATGTCTAGAGGAAGAAAAAAACCTAAGAAGACAGAAGACTCATGTAAACAGATTACAGGATAGGATCATACCAGAGTGGAGAAGGAAAGTAGAAGGTACTTTCTAGGTGGGGCACTGTTAGAGTAAACAAAATTATTAATTGTGGTATGCAGCAGTATATGTGCAAGCAAGAAAAATATCTAGGTTGGGTGGTCACTGGCATAATGCCAGATGTACCAATAGTCTGTGCCTACAGGAAGTAAAAGAGCCTGGATGGTCTTTTCTTCCACCGGCTTCTCCCCCATTACTTCTCAGCCTTCAGATGGCCCTGAAGGACAGCGGTGTTGCTAAGGGTATGCCTTGGAGGAGCAAAGAGCATATGTATTCCCCAGAAGACATTTTTACAGTAGTAAGTTGACATGAGGAGTGTGAAGATTCTGAAAACACTTCAGTGGAAACAGTAAGAAAACAAAATCTTGACACACAGGGAGAAGGTGACCGAGCAGTAGCACCATTTTTAAGTGCTGTCCTACAATATCTACAACTACAAGGTACAACCATCCCCATGAACCTTGCCCCTGGGCCAGTTCTTTAATAAATATTTGAATGAAGAGGCAAATACCTATGGAAAACCTGAGAGTCCATCTCACATAATTAAGGACCCCACACATCAGAGGTGTGGTTTGTCTTGTGTGTTCCTAGAGTGGTCCTTAAAGAACTTCAGCTCAATGTGAGAAGGTACTTTAAAGACAGGAATTGCCTCCCCTCAGAGTGGGTTGGGTTATCTGACCGGGCATGCGGATGCGTTGATCAGTAATCAGCAGGTTCTAAGTAGAGATCATATACACTTCCTGAGAAGCGGTGAGCCAATGAAGACTGTCAGAGAGCCATTGAGGGGTTAGAGTAGAACACCCTAAAGTCTCTTTCCAGGATTGGTAAGCTGTGATCATAGGATGTTAGTTCATCTGTTCCTCTGCTAGAAAATAAGCTCCACAAGGGCAGGGATTTTTTACTGTTTTACTCATCACTATAATTTTGGTGTCTGAGACACTATACATGGAAGTGGCTCAATAATATTGAGTAAATTAATATATTAGTCAAAGCAAATGTGAAATATATTTCTGGCTTGAAATAAGTCCCAACAGATCTGACACAGACCAACCACAAATCACAAAGGGGCTAAAATTAGGCCTTATGTCACAGAATAAAAAGCAAGGGTCACCGTTCTGAAGAAGCATGTGAAGTCAAATTGAGATTTGCTTTGAAGACCAAAGATTCTGGAGTTTGTATGAAGTCATGTCCGCCTGAGACAGGAAAGGCACTGAATCGGCCCAGCTGGCTCACACTTAGTGTTTCTAACCAAGGACCTTTACATGAAGGGGGTGGACTCGCTAGGCGAGCCAGAGGGGATGTGCCACAGGAGAGACAGCAGCAACAGGAAGTCTGAGCCTCTGGTCTCTGGGACAACCCCCGGGGATGCTGGAGGGACTAGGGAACAGCACAGGGTAAAGGTGAAGGGAGCCCGAGAGAGCTGCAGTCACAGAGGAGCTGTATGGGATGCAGCCATTCCTGACCACGAGACCCCTAATCAGCAAGGGAGTGGAGGAAATGCCCATTTCCCTGTCTTCTTGCCTCATGACATCGGTGCCTCCCATTAGCCAAACCTACCTGGACGCCAGCCAGCCAGCGAGCAGGGTGTGCACAACTGGGCCCAAAACAGGACCCAGAGAGGTGGGGGGGGGACGGTGTGCAGGGAATACCCATCGTGGAAGTTTGTTTTGCCTTTATATGCTAATTTCACAAATCATACATACCCAATAAAGGAAGTGTAGAGGCATCATTGAAGTAAGTAGTGAAAGAACTCGCCTATAACCCACCTCTCCAACTGCTGATATTCACAGTTTGGTTTTTTCTCCTTGCTTTTCTCCTTTCTTATACACTTTGAAACAATTTGATCGTTTTTATGTAAAATAAACCAAAATAAATTTGGTTACACTTGTTTTGTGACCTAATTAAAATAAGCCTGCAGGGGAACAGAGAGCTCCTTTTCCTTCCCTTTGTTCTGTTAACATAAACAAGTTACTTCATGTACCTCTGTGGGAACCGGGAATTAAGCAAGCGCTTAGACTCACAAAAACTCTCAGCAAGTTTGACTGTCAGCGTGGATACCGAGTAATTAAACATTAGATGAAAGATGAGTCCAGCTGGGCTTACTCTGAGACTGGAATGGGAACTGTAAGGGCAGGCAGCCTAAGTTGAGCTTGATCTTACTTTTCAATGGAACATTTGTGTCCACCTGAAGGGCAGTTTGAGGAGATAGGTTAGAAAAATCAAGCCAATTGTTCACGTACACAGTTCTTGGTAGTTTATGTCTGTGGCATCCCACATCGCTGAGTGACACTCGTCACACTTGTCATTCATTATTTGAGGCTTATCCACTCTTGCATGGCAGGTGCCCAAAGAAAGCAAAGCCCATGTCCATTAACGGCTCAGCATGATCTCTGGGGCTTGGTGGGCCCTGGCTAGCAAGGGTGAGTAGGTGACTCTGTTAGTTAAAAGCCAAGAGAAGAGGTAAAAGGACAAGGGTCCTCGGGTTGTTGCTGTGTTTGCCGCAGTTTAAAAAGCTAAGATCAGTACCCAGAGCAATGGGTGGGCATTTGTAAACACGCTGGGATCAGCAGCCCTTGTTACCTTCAGTCCACAGATCAAATTTTTTAAATGTGTTTCATTAACAAAAGACAGAATGTCATCAAAATGACAGATAAAATTGTCTTATGTAGCATTGCTCATTGATCTCAAGGAGGTAGTTCTATTTCTTATTCCCTTACATGAGAATATTACAACAGGAAGATTTTAATTTGCTTCACTCTGTTAATATATGATCACAAATGTTCATGAGTGTTACTGATCTATCTTGTACAGTACTCTGTACTCCTGGGACCACTGTTTTCTTGGTTGTATTGAAACTAATTGTGTTAACCAGATAATCATAGTTATTCACAAGTCATTTATTTTTTATGTTTATTAATTCTGCTTCATTGTTGTTGAGTATGTTCTTTTCTCAGCTTATTTTCATTGTTTTGATGTTTAAAACATTATGCATACTGTTTATCATAATAAGACTTCATGAAATAAATAATTTTGCATATAATTGCAATAATCCCTGACTTCTGAATTAAAAAGAAGGAAAGTAGCCGGGCGTGGTGGCGCACGCCTTTAATCCCAGCACTCAGGAGGCTGAGGTAGGCGGAGCCTTGTGAGTTCGAGGCCGGCTTGGGCTACAACGCGAGTGCAAGGCCGGCCTGAGCTACATAGTGCGACCCTGCCTCAAAAAAACCAGGGCCGGGAGTTTGGCTTAGTGCCTTAAGCGCCTGCCCTGGCAGGTGCGAGGTTGTGAGTTCAATCCCCGGTGCTGCAAAAAAAAAAAATAAAAAAAATAAAAAGAAAAAGAAGGAAAGTGTTTTTGTGTGTGTAGTGCAACTAAGGTTGAAGTAATAATCTTGTTCTGCAGTGTACTTTACTATATCATAATTGACAAAAACAATCCCTGTTTAGTGTTCTCATTTAGTGCAAAAAGTCAGATTTCCCCAGGGTTTTTTGTTGTCTATTTTACCTGCTGAAAGTACAGTAGTTGAATGCAGTACCATTTTAGTTCCCTTTTTTATTAAAAGTACTCAAAATTGTTTTTTAAATGTTTTCAAAAATAATTAAAAACATTTTATGTAAAAAAAAAATTCTTGAAAGAATTAAGTCACTTCAAAACACTTAGGAGTAAGTTCTGCTTTTGTGGCGTGGAATCTGCATTTGGTGTCATACAAATTCCTGCCTGAATAGGATCATCCCTGTGACATGGTATGAGAGGCCAAATAAATATAATCTCCACCCCCCTGACCCCTCACTTTGGTTCTAAAAATGAGGTTAAGCTGTCAACCACTGTGACACTGACAGTGGCTTTGGGAATAGGAAAGAAGACAGATTTCAGTGGCCCTGAAACATGGTAATTGCTCCAGGGAGGTCCTAAACCGGTTGAGAAACTGATTTAAATTTGCACAGAGTGCCTTGTTTGCATCTCCCACCTCTGTTGCTTGTAAGAGTCACCTCTGAAGCCACAACCACTGGGTCAGCAGAGTGGGGGGCAGCCACAGTGTGGAGTCTTCCCCTTCAGGCCATTGCTGTCAAGGAGCTGTGTCACAAAAAAAGGAGGAAAGGCAAACAAATGGGGGTTGTCCTCCATGCCCGGGTGTGACAGTGGTTATTACTCTGGAACTGTAACAGATTCTTGTTTTGATTCACATTTTGTAAAATACTACTGCAGAATTTCAACAGAGCACTCCAGCCCCTTCTGCAAGTTCAAGTACTACATTTTTTTAGAGCACTCTCCAAAGTATAGATTGTGTTGAATGCCATTAGTTATGAATGGATTAGATGCCTGTTTATCTGCTGGAGAAATATCTGTCTGGAAGCAGACTGCATTCTTCCAGGGATAATTCGTTCATTGTACTTAACACAGCGAGTCCTCCAGTGGTGTCCTTAAAGATGTGACCCACAGATTATGGAAAGCCAGAGGCTTGTTGTAACATATTTGCTTGTTTGCTATCTAAAAATTGTGCTGTTCAGAAATAACCAAGACTTGACTTCATTGTCTCTGGAAAATAAAGACCAAATAGCCTAATAAAAGAACAGAGTGAAAAATAGAGCTAATGATTGTCCCAGAAGCAGAGAAATGAGCCCATAAAGGAGCCCTAAAACAGAACAAGATGTTAGAGCCCCAGAATGCACACCTTTCAAGGCTGTCTGCCCACCCCTCGGCTGACTGGTAGGTATGGGAGGTAGAAGTTAAATCATAATTTGTCTGCAAGGGAAGCGTCGACTGTGAAAACCAGTGTGCTGAAAAACAATAGGCTTCATGTGCTAGTTAAAAGTCTTCTGACCATGCCTCCGTACTGACATTTACTGCAGTAGGGGATGAGAAACTAAGTTTTCTGTTGGCGGATTTGAGTACTGGTAACTAGTATTTGCAGTTTGCTTTCTGTTGTTAGATTCAGTGCTCCAGGAACAATACAAAAAATACTTTCACTTAATCTCTCCTATACTTGGTGCTTATGTCTGCCTTAGTCCTCTGTCTTTCGCTGAAAGTAAATACATTTTCAATTTGTGAAAACAAACATACTCACCATTAAAATTATTTCATGTTGAAAAATAGCTCTTTACAAAAAAATCACCAGGTTAGAGCTTCTTATTTGACCAAGTGTATAGACTGGTGCAGATAACAATAGGAAGGCAGGATTTGTAGCTGGCGATGTTTTCTGGGTTTAGAGTAGGCAGGGCGTGTATGGATTTTTAATAAATAACTGCAGTGCAGAAGAGCCTTAGTGCGTTACTGCTCACTTTCAGGAAGAAGGTGAGTGTGTCCTTCAAAGGGCCTTTTAATGGGGACTTGTGGCACTTTTGGACATGCAGTTGATTCCAATGTTTGTCGCATTTATTCTGTGATATACTGGTAGAAAACATAATATCATGACATTTTTTTCCCAAAGAAAAAGTTATGATAGACTAAAAATATTTTTTAAACATTTTGTTAATATACGGTACATCAGAAAATAGTTGATTCTATCATTTGTTTTGGTCCCATCACTTGTCACAATGGCAATCAATATCTTAATTCACAAGATAGATAGCATTCTCAGACACACACACACTTCCCCAGCCTTTAAATTGTTACGTTCCAGTCAGGCAAGTGGCGCACCCCTGTAACCCTACCACACCGGGAGGCTGAGGCAGTAAAATCACAAGTTTGAGCCCAGTCTGGGCAACTTAGTGAGACTGTCTGAGAATAAAAAAGAACTGGAGATACAACTCAGTACAAAGGCCCTGGCTTCAATCCCCAGTAATGACCAAAAAAAAGATTATGTTCCATGTGTAAAGCATTATGTTTTGAAATCTCCCCTTGTGATTTCTAGCACCTTTGTGGCTGAAACTGTAATTTGCTAAATCTGCGTTATCCAATATTGATTATATGAAGCAAATCTTTTCTTGCACCCCAAAATGTATGCATGCCTTTGTCCTTCCTCCTCTCTCCAAGGTGCTCTTCTCCCTTTATTGACAAGCTTCTTGGTTGGAGCTGTTGCCTGGCTGCAAAATCAGCAAATTGTCTCCACTGGGCCAGGCCTTGCTTAGTCCTGGCAACTGTGTGCTGCCTGGGCTTCTCCCTGTCTTTCCTCCCAGTCCTACTAGGCAAACCCACTATGGTCTCATTCCTAAATGCCTGGCGAGTTCTCTGGAAGGATGGGCAGGCCAATTCATGGTAGGTTGGCAATGATTCCATAGCTGATGACTTTTACCTTAAACCAAAAAGTACTTAGTTTCTGATGCAGATTGACTATCGCTAGTCTGAAAGTGACATCTCACATGCCCCAAAATCTGAAACAGTTTGCATGCCAACAGGATGCCACAAGTGGTAATTCCCAACTGTGAAAATTTCTTTCATGTACAAAACGATTACAAATATTGTGTAAAGTTAACTTCAGGCTACATACGTAGGTAAAAGTGAAACATAAACTATGCATATGCAAATGTTCCAAAATTTAAAATAAAAAAATCCAAAATCTGAAACCCTGGCCCAAAACATTTTGGAGAAGGCATACTCGATACGTAGTAAGAATCCAGGCTCTATGACAAAGTTCTAGGGAGGATTTTTATTTTTTAATAACTGGTGGGGACTTTCTGATTGTCTTCCAGTTAGGCCCCACTCTCCTTGCCTGATGGCTTGCGTTCTTGCTCTACCTGCAGTCCAAATGCTGGCTGCTCTCCTATGCCTTGCCTCCCTTTCCAGGTGGGAATATTGGAAAAAATACACCTACTTCCTGATTGTATAATCAGTCCTGGAAGGGGATTAAAAAGGGTTGCTTTCCAGTGAGAATAGTGTGTTATCCCCTAAAGAGACTCATGTGCCTTTACCTGTGACCAGTCTCACTATCTTTTAGAAAGAAACTTTGCTGGCCAAAACCATTCTCTTTACCCAGTGTTAACATTAGCAAATGAAGCCGGGCATGGTGGTGCACGCCTTTAATCCCAGCACTCGGGAGGCTGAGATAGGAGGAGCGTTGTGGGTTCAAGGCCAGTTTGGGCTACAACGTGAGCGCAAGGCCGGCCTGCGCTACACAGTGCAACCCTGCTTCAAAAAACTAGAGCTTGGAATTTGGCTCAGTGGCTTAAGTGCCTGTCTGGCAGGCATGAGGTTGTGAGTTTGATCCCCAGTGCCACAGCGGGGGATTAGCAAATGAATTACTCAGTAAGAAGTGGTGAGAATACCAGTGCTTGCGCCTTTTGTGTGTTTTGCGTGTCAGAGAATTCTTTTTGCTGCATGTGTGAGGTCTGGTGGCAAGACAGCAGGGCACCCAACTACCTGCAGGTCCAGGGGGACCGAGGTATGGAGTATGAGATGGGGGGGCCTAGGCCATGAAGCCATTGGAGAGGTCACATGGAATGTATGGGGACCCTAAGATAACTGGGCACTGAGGGGTGAAGGTTGAAGATTGCTCAAGAAATGTGTTTCCCTCTTTCTTCTTTTCCTCTTAGCCTGTGTGTGTGTGTGTGGTGGGGGGTGTTATCCCTGCACTATTCATTTGTTAATTCATTTTGCAAGTCCATGGTACTTCAGTAAATATAAAGGCAAAAAGTACTGCCCCTGCTCTGAAAATGCTTATAATTTAGAAACCTAGATTCAAAATACCTTAACTCCTGGTTATTTGTGACTGCAGTATAGTTAGTTTTAGTTATGTGCAAGTGATCCCAGAGGTCTTTACTCATACATGCTGAGGATCTTCCCAAAACAAGAATTAGAGACAAACTAAGATATGACTGCATTCTGGGACCCAATATGGCCTGTGTGTCACTTCAAAACTGTCCCTCAATATTGTCACTTGTCCTGTCAGTAAGCTTAGCAAACTGCCCACAAGCCCATCACAAAGCCCTGCTGCTTTTGTTTCCTTGCAGCATACACAGCTTCTACTAGAAATGGCTCTTTAAAATCATGCTTTTTGGCAAAAAAAAAAAAAAAAAATCCAAGGATGATAACATTTTATTGGATAATAGCAGTAGCCAACTTGATATCAGAGGCTGTGCACAGAAAGTAAATTGAACCAGAAAGCCAGGAAACTATATTCAGCACCATCTAGGAGTTTCATTCTGTGTATCTTCCAGTGTAAGAAGGTTCCCTGATCCCTGCAACTGACAATCCAGAGCGGGAAGATACAATCAGAAAATAATTACGTGGAAGACTGTGCCACACTTACTCTAAGTGTCATAAGCAGCTGTTTAACAAATGGACAGAGCAGGGCAAAAGCAGTTAGGAGATGGAATGGAAGCACGCAAGCTTGGAGCTGACTCGGCTAAGCAGAGAGGACGGTGCTGCCTGCACAGGGGTATAGGACACCCAGACACCGACTCGGAGGCTGGAGGGTCACTGGGGGTGAGAATGGAAGCTGAGGCAGTCTGCACAGCCTAGGGAGGACACTTCCTCTCAGCTGCCTTCCAGGATCCTGCATTGACAATTTCTGGGGGATCCTGGTAGATCCTGTTGGGGGAAATTGTTGCAACTGGTCCTGTGAACTGACTGAGGTACTTTCATCTGAAGGCCTTGTTAAAGTAGCGCTCTTTATGTTCAACCTTGTTTGAAAGGAAATGGGCCTTCAAGCAAATTATCCTATTATGTTGTTAGTTTAAAATTACTTAATAGGCATGATAGAGATAGCTATATTAAAGATGATCTGCTAATGTTGTTTTCCATAACCACTAGTGAACACTTTAATGGAACATCTACCTAAAGGAGTTTAATCCTTTGACAGAGTTGAGGTTTAGGTGTCTCTATGTGGACAAAATCCATATGTAGAATTTCACCTCCATGGCACAGTAATTTCCATTTCTAATAGCATATTTGGACTTCTGGAGACCTTCATCTAAGGACCTAAGTATCTTTTTCAAATATAAACCTTTTCAATCTTTATGTAGAAATAGATTCGAGATTTTAAAAAGGACAGTTGGCCTTAGGGAAATCAAAAGCCCAAATAATTTGGAGTCCAGCTTACTGAAGTGCAGGAATTACATGATTCTGTCTTTACTGCTTAGTATTTATAAACTATAGATGCCCGAGGATATCTGGGCATGGTGGCATGCACCCATGATCCCAGCACTCTGGGAGACGAGGCAAAAGGACCACAAGTTCAGGCCTCACCCAGGCAATTTCTCCAGACCCTGTCTCAAAATACTAAGAAAAAAAAATCATAGAATTTAACTACTTTTTGAAGTAATCTCTGTAAGTTTTGATTTTAGATATTGCCTTTAAAACTGTTTTTTGAAAAGTCAAATTGAGATGTATTCTTGTGTAACTTTTCTTACTTAAAACTGTATTATCTTATTAACATAAAATAATTTTCCAAACTGCCCTCCACTGGGTGTGATTCACCGTCTCACACCCACCTCAAACTTCCCTTGAAACTTGTGTTAAGGATGTGTCCATTTACATTGCAACAAGCTCATACTTCAGGAAGTGAATTTACAAACATCTGAGCTCCCAAGATCTGGCTTATTTTAATGCGGAGTTTAACGAGAACCCCAAGCAGCTTTAGGCGAGTGTGGGCTGTATTTGATGTTCACAAAAGAATGGAAGTCGGAGGGTGTTGCTCAGTGAAGTGTACATTTGCAAGTTACCCACAGTGGTGTCTATTGTCCTGTTTCTCAATTGAATGATGTCATGTTTCATTTAAGGCTCTCCGTGATGCTGAAGTCTGTGGTCTGCACACTAGGGGGAAAAGGCAGGGAGAAAGTTGCAAATCAGGTTTTTGTGAAGCCTTTGTGTGTTGGGGTTGAGAGATAAAAGCTGACTCATGCAATATTTCCACGGAAGGCGCTGCACAGACTGGTAAACGCGTCCTGTTTTACCTGACTGAGCACCCAGTGAGGTCACCGCATCAGCTGAAGGCAGACGATGTGCTGTCGCCCAAGTGGAGCACAGGTAGGTGCCAATGGGAATGTTCCCAAGGAGCAGATGGCTCCGTCCCTGGGGAGCAGCCAGAGCCAGTGCACCGCAGCAAAAGGATGTCGTGGGGGGACTCTTCACAGCACCGCGTAGGGACAGACCCGACTGGCTGCAGCACCAGTGTTCTGCTGCAGATGCCATGCACCTAAAAGAGTTACCTCGCCAGGGAATGAGGCTACAAGATGATTTCTTTTACCCTACCTCTGAACTGCGATCTTTCTTCAGTGATTTTAGTCTTGGTTTGGTTTGATTTGATTTGGTTCGGATCTGAAAGTTAGACTGAAAGAACTAGAGAACTGATATTCACGACTCTGGGAAGAAATTTAAAATCCTAGGTTGTCAGCCATAGAATGCTTAACAGTTCAATATGCTTTCTTCTTGAGGTTCTTGTAACCTAAGCTGGAGGAACACAATAAATGTTTGCAAATTGTATGCTTAGCAACCGCAGTGATAAAATTCGGTCTGAGTATAGTGGCAACCAAAGTTCACTAAGTAAATGGAGTTTCCATTTTGAGTGCTCATTAGGAGGAAATACTTTCGTTAGAAGCAATCACTGGGGAAAAGGAGGCATGGATTATATTGGAAGCTGCTTATTGCAATCTGATTTTATTTTATTTTATTGATTATTTGAAGTTAGTACTACTGATTTCTTGAAAGAAGATGTATATATCTGGAATTACTATACTTTATCACATACTGAATATGAAAATAAATTATTTTCATTTAAACTATTTAAATGTCTGATACAACTGGAGGTGAATTTAATTTCCTTAAACAACTTGTAAGTTATAAGGGCAACACATTTATTGAAGAAAAGAGATATTTAACAGTAGCACTGGGAAAAATATTATTCATTCTACTTGGTAAAGTGAATGTTAATATTTTATTGTATATCCTTTCTATCCTTTTCTAATGTGGATAATACAGTGGCAATATCTGAAATTCAAAACTGGGATCGCATTATACATGTGTTTATTAAACCACACATCTCACTTATGTATTTACACTTTTTCCTGTGCCTTTAAGGATTTATGAGAACCTGGCATTTAATAGTTTTACATTGTGCCTTCTAGAAGGATTTCTTTATTCTGATCTCTATTGTTACATACTTCAATTTCTCTTCCTCCTCCTTTTACTTGAAGAAAATATATAATGTACTTTGCAGACGGATTTATTTACTCAGCGTGCTATTGTTAGTCACTTGGAATTCTCTTCTTCCTCCTCCCTGTTCTTTAAGAAAATGTTATTTTGCTTAATGCCTCACTCCCAACTGCACAGAGATGTTTTTGGAACAGAGTGTGTTCGATACAGATGGAGCTTGTATATGTAACTCTTATTGTTTCGTGACTGCCTTGAGACCGTTTTCATGCTAGCAGGAAGGTACTGTTCAAAGTGAAGTTGAAACACAGATTATTTTTTAATGTAAATTAAAAATAGAGGACTTTTTTTAGCCTTTGGCAAAGGCAACAATATATTTCATCATCCAAGACCTGGCATTAATAGGATGTAGAAGAAAATTGCTAGTATGCAGTTACTACTTGTGCCATGACCCCAGCTAGGAATGGGCAGTGTGGTTGTGGCAGCCAGTGATCTTGCTAGGGATTCAGTCATTGTTAGAAGGTTGGATGGGACCTGGTGACATGAGCTGGTCTAGCTGCCTCACTCATTAACAAGGAAACCAAAGATCAAGACCAACATTAACAATGCAGAGTCAGGGTAGACATTCAAACCCTTTGACCAGAAGGGAGCATTATGTCATAATTAAATGTCTGTCTGTCCTTTTAGTTCTTGTTATACTCAGCACTGGGGACATATTCATACACATGCACACACGGTGTAGCCCCTTTGGGTACATGGTACCAAATGCTTTAGACAAGCATCTTATACTGAGTTCTTTATTTCCTAATCTCTAAATTCCTTTTCAGTCCATTATTTTATGACTCCAAATCCATGTGCAAGGCTTGGGATATTGGTCAGTGGCAGCACCTGGCTGGCAAGTGCGAGGTCCTAAGTTCAATTCCCGTTACTCCCCTACAAAAATCCACCTACAAGAAATGGTAGTCTAGAAATCAGAAACCATAGTCCGATGTACGTTTCAGTTTTGCGTACTGTGTACCTAACCGGTTTCTTTTTTCTTTCTATAAAATTTTTTAAAAATAGGGAAACACATAAAGGAACTTCAGGGTTGTTTTAGAGGCATAAGGGTAATTTTAATATAGAGTTAGAGCATTTATATTATGAAAGGCTAATCTGTTAATCCAGACTGTTTGGGTTATCTTTCACTGCATGAGTCACCCCAAATCTCAATGATTTAAAACAGCAACTGTCATTTATAACCTGTGAGTCAGGAATTCAGGCAGGGTTCTGCGAGTTGGTTTCTGTCTTATGGATGCAGACAGACATGGCAGGGTCATCTAAAGGCTTCTCATTCACACGTCTGGTGCCTGGGCTGGAAATACTCCAGCAGCAGAGTTCAGAATAACTGAATGTCTCTTCAGAGCAATGTGTTTCACTACATGCTTCCCCCATCATGGCAGCTTCAGAAAGCCAGGTCTGTCTGTGCAGTGGTTCAGGGCATGTCTAGCCTGTGACTGCAGGGTTTCCTCTGTCTCTCTGCTCTGCCGTGCTGTAGGGTATTGCTGTCATTCTCATGGTGAAGTAGGAGACAATGTCCTGCCATATCTGAGTTCCACAGTGAAAGGAAAAGAATGTAGAAGGAAGATACCTAATGTGAAGAAGTAGATCCTCAAGGAGTATATATCATTTCCACTGGTGACAACTTGACCATATGGCCTATCTATGACAAAGCAGGTTGAGAAATGTGCTCAGCTAGAACTATTCACCAAGGAGAAGCAGAGAGTGGACTTTGGTGCACATCCCAGTCTTCTCTGTAAGTGTGGTAGTACAATGGATAGGTAGAGTACCCCCATAATCTCTTTTACCTCCCACACTAAGTCACTATAGAACAGCCACTCTCAAAGGTAAAAATAGCTCATTTGCATAAAAATATGTAAAACAATTCACTTTGGTCCCCTTTTAACCAGACTGACTACAGTCACCACCTTGCTAAAGCAACGTATGTAATATACTACCCGTGTTAACCGTCTCCTTAATCCCTACTCAGCTGAGCTAGCCATTGTACATAGCACTTTCCATTGATTAGTGTCTTAGTCCATTATAGGACACTGTAACAAAATACCTTAGACTAGATCCTTATGAACAACAGAAATGTACTGCTGCCATTCCCAGAGGTGGGCAAGTCCAAGATCAAGACTCCAGCAGTTGCATTGGCTCATGAATTCCTGTTCCTCCTAGCTGGTGCCTCCTGGGTGTCCTCACATGCGGAAGAGGGCAACAAGTTTCCTTTGGCCTCCTTGAGACAGGCACCAATCCCCTCATGATCTGATCACCCCCCAAGGGCCCCTGCTTCCTGTTAGCATCAACTTAGTGATTTGGTTTCAACAGGAATTTGGGGGAGAGGGGGATTACAAGTATTCAGACCATAGTAACCAGCATGGGAAGCAATCAGGAAATTATGAGCATTAGTGTGCAATTTTACAGTTTGTTTGTTTGTTTGTTTTTTTGGTCTTTTTGAGACAGGGTCTCACTGTACAGTTCAGGCTGGCCTTGAGCTCATTTTGTATACCAGGGTGAACTCACACTTGCAACGATCCTCCTGCCTCAGCCTCCTGAGTGCTAGGATTATAGGCATGTACCACCATACCCAGCTTAATTTTACAGCTTGAAGGAATCTTCGTTCCTTTTTCAACCCCTTTTAAAGAAAAGCATTTTCACAAAGGACAAATACTACATAGTACCACTTATGTGAGAAATCTAAAATAGTTGAACTCAAAATAATGGTAGTTGCCAGGAGCTGGGGACAGAGAAAAGCGGGATGATACTAGTCAAAGGTTACAGAGTTTTAAACTGTGTGAGATGAATGAGTCCAGCAGATCCCTCCAGCGTAGTAACCTAGAGTCAACATTAGTGCATTATATACATAAAAGCTTCCTGAGGTAGATCTTATGTCAAATATTCTTATGAAAAAATAATAAAGTGTGCAGCAACTTCTGGAGATGATAGATGTGTTTGTGGTTCAGACTGTGGTGATGGTTTCAATGGGTGTGTACTTATCTGCAAGTTCTTCAAGTTGTATACATTAAATATATACAACTTTTGTACATCAATCATCTCTCAACAAAAAGCAAATAAAATTTTAATTTGGTTTTCTTTTATGTAGTACTAGCAATTATATTCAGGGCCTTACACATGCCAGGCAAGCACTCCACCAGTAAACCACACCTCCAGCCATTAAAATTTTTTGAACTACTTATTTTGGAAGAATTTTAATTTACAGAAAAGTCAAAAAGGGAAAGGAGAGCAAAGGGAATTAAAAAGAATTAATATGTGTTATATATATGGACCAACTCCCCACAATGGATATAATCATTATGTACAGCAAACATGGACTAATAAACACAGACAAAAAAGTACAGAGTTCCCTTAGACCTCTCATCCTGCTTGCCCTCATGCTAACACCTTACTAGCTATAGTAGCTTGGTCAAACTAAGAAATTGTAGTAACAAGATTTTTACTTCATCATCACCAAGTAGCTGCAAAGAAGCATAAAAATCACATTCCCTGAATTGTATGCTGAACATTATAAAGAACATATAGAATTCTAGTCCTGGTCCTGCCTTTAAAAAAAGAATGAGCTTGGTATTTTAAAAAACTGAAAGGTGAAAATCTGTGTTGCTGTCTGGTGGCTTTGAAACTACTGAGTTGTGTACCATCTCAGGGGCATGTGAGAGGGGAGGGCACTACTCAGATGTCCAACATTGTCTTTCAAATACATAAACGTGTGTTCAACTTTGACTCTTAAATTTTAAAAATATCATGAAGTTAGCTGTTTACAAAGACTTGCTCTATATCATATTAATGGAGTTTGCTGGCTGTAGAATAGCTTCTTGCTTGTGCTGTGGTCATTCTGTTGCTTTCCTCCTTGAGTAATCCACAGGTGGTGTGTGAAGAAAAGACATAATTGCAGTTACTCATTGGTTATGAGCACGGCACATTCTCTTGATTTCCATGGTTGCTCCACCAAGGAACTCAGACTAGGTGTTCAGTGTATAGAATAGCAATGAGCAGAATTTGGAAATCCCTCCTCTGCCTGGTGGTGAGGAAAGTTGCCACCTTGCCTTGGGAGGTTCTGCTTAGAAGCTGTGATAGGGATTTACGGGCTGTGGAACCCATCAAGTCCGCCCTTGCACCCGTACTCTGGTACAGGAAGCCAAGAGAAATTATGCATGAAACCTAAGTCAGCCTGAGAAACGAGTTAAACCCAAGAAAGATTGCTTTTGATCCTGCCAGTAACATTCTGAAGAACAGCGGTTAACATAATGGAAGTGTGAAGGGCAAGCAGAAAAGCCAGGAAATTAAAGAGAAAGAGAGAGGGAAAGAGAAGGAGAGAGAGATTTGTCATGAGGCAACTTGTGCAAAAGCCTAGCTGCACATCACCCTGGGAGCTGCCCAGCCATTTTTTTGTGTGTGTGTATTGAGAATGGCACAAGCAGGAAATGTTAGCCCAGCTGGCCCTGTCATTCTAAGAATCAGGCTTCCAGGGCCTATGTGGATGCTTCCATCTCCCTCCCCACACTGACCATGCCCAGCACCCTCAAGTGACCACAAGCAATGCACCAGCTTATTTTAAGGTATTCAGGGTCAAAAGATATACCTGAGATGGATCATTATTTCTCAGAAATTATTATATTATTAGCTCTTTGCTTGAAATTCAGGGAGAAAGAAAAGTTATAAGAAGGAAAGATGCAAATTACACAAATGTTAATCTTTCACTCAAGGCAGAAGAAAAAGCTTTATTGTTCCATGTTCTTCCAATTTATCATGAAACATCAGTTATGCCAATATCTAGTACACTGTAATTATCTCCCAATTGTGTTTTTCCTATTTCATAATAATATTTCTGTTCTTGGGTGTGGTGGCTTGGGAAGCTGAAACAGGAGGATTGCTGGGAGTTTGAGGCCAGCCAGGGCTACACAGTGAGTTCAAGGTCAACCTAGAATACATAGTAAGACCCGGTCTCCAAAACAAAACAAAACACCAGTGTTTTATATTAACAACTGGAGTAAAAAAAGAAAAAACCAAGATGTGTGCTTTTCTCTATTCACTATTATTTGAACAAAGATTGACAATTATATTTAAACCTTACAGAATAATTATCTATGAGATGTCTATATCAGCATTAACAAACTAAAATATGTATGGGACACATACATATTAACTTTTTTACCATTACTTAAACAGACCCATGTAAGAGAAAAAGCAGTTAAACATAATGGGTAAAAACAACTATTATAAGTAATTATAAGCAAAGCAAAATTTGAAGCATAAAAATTGTTACCTAAATGAGTCCCAGTCCAGAGTCTATGAAAGAAAAGCAAACTCTTACCTCCATCAAATGATCTCGGTGGATGACCTCCAAATGATATAGGAAAAATGATCTCAGACCTCTAAATGATATAGGGGAATGAAATTCTCAACTTACTATACATCCAGCACGAGTTCATGTTCTCTAAAATCGAAGAATGAGTTTTAGGAACAATGGAGGGTAAGAGCAGAGTATATTTATTGAGAGAAAGAAAGCTTCTGTCTGAGGGACAGAAGGGGGCCCAAATGGGTTGCCCTTAACTTTTTTAGTAGCCACTTATAAAAAATAAAATGAGCTGGGTATGGTGGCACACGCCTGTAATCCCAGCACTCAGAGGTGAGGCAGGAGAATTGCTATGAGTTCAAAGCCAGTTGGGCTGTGTAGTGAGTTCAAGGCCAGCCTGAACTACATAGTGATACCCTGTCTCAAAAATGAAAACAACAACAACAAACTGGTACAAATAATTTTAATAATTTTATTTAATCCTCTATTCCAAAAGATGATCAATGAAATATTCTATAATTCTCATTGCATATGATGTCATTGAAATCCATTGCGTGTTTTATACTTACAGAACATCTCAGCATGGACTGGTGACATTGTCAATACTCAGAAGTCACATGGGACTAGTGGCTATTGCATTGAGCAGCATGACTCTAGAGATAAATATTAATAACTGGCAAGTTTATTAGAAAGAATAGTCCAGACAGGGTGGAAATCTTAAATTATTTTGAGGAAGGTAAGAACAAGACTAGACAGTTTTTTGCGTGTGTGTGTGATAGGCATTTCCTTCTATGAGAAAACTATCATTATCTTCTAAGCAATGAGTCAACACAAAAAATGTTGCCCATTAGAAAAGATAGTGTCATATTACATGAAATTATATGACTGGACTTTATTTAAATGTCTCACTTCTCTCACTGGTAATTTTGGAAGGCATTTTGTTTGGAGCAGTGATCTTAGCTAAATACTGCAGATACCAAGTATCTACAGTATTCCATTTTATGAAGTGTCTGATTTGCAACCCGAAGGATAGGCTGGTCCCTGTGGGCTTAAGTACAGGCCCTGGTACTGGAACTTCTAAGGCCTTCCCCAGAACACTGTCCCTTTCATGTAGGTGTTTGAGGTTTGTCCATGAAGGGACCCCCTGTTGGCCTAAGTCTCACATGTTGCTTTTTCCCACCCTTGCAAGTATTTTTTCATGGCATTGCCATCCCTGTCAGCCCAACAGAAAGTCTTCTGAAAATAATTTTTATTCCTTTTTTAACCTCTCTGACCCCATGTTGACTGTCTAATTTGAAGTGAAAGGAAGTAAAGAAACCATAAGAGGGAAACCATTGTCTCTATTGTGTTCTTTTTTCACTAGTCCTGATAATGAATATAGTGGCAAGAGTTATGTAAACTGTTAAAGGCAGTTTTCTCCACCAGAGAAAAGACTGAGTCTTGTCTAGTTAGGAAATCAGAGTTTGCCTCAGAGACCAGAGTATTCAGAAATATGGGGTACATTGTTTGATCTTAGCCTTTCATACTGGAAATACCCAACCTATGTTTGATCCCACACACAGTGTTATTGGACCCTTGAGACCTTAAAGAATCCTCGTGTTCTTCCCAAGACATTATGCATTCCCTACAGTGAAATCAACCTCAAGCTACAGTTATAGTGGATGCTGGAGTAAGAAAACCTGCTTGCATCTGTTCCTATCTTAAACTGCCCAAGCCTTTCTTAACCCCAGTCTCAAAAGCAGGCAAGCATCCCCTGCTGCTAGCAGGCCTAAATGCATAGCTTCTGCTCGGGTTTTTTTCCCACACTCAAATTGGATCAAGCTTTTTGGGTCAAGTGCATTTTAACTACTAACCAACCCATGTTTCATAGGCCATAAAGTTGTTATAGAGCAAACAAGGGATATTGCAAATGCTTTCAACATTTGCATCAAACTCAGACCATGTGGTGGTGGTTATGCCAAGAAATTGCTCATTTCCTACACTTTTCTTACAGTTCCTTCTTGTTGACCCAGAATGAGCTCTTTTACTCGATATTCATAATCTTAATATTTACCATGAATAGAATTTCAGCAACACAGATTTGATGGATTCTTTATATTCTAAAAATACTGGTACCAACTGTTTGATCTTTATTATAGTTAAACGAATGCACATTCCTACTGAAAACTGACCATTAATCTATATTCTCTTTACTGTGTTCATCGTATTATAGCATTTCAAACATGTTTCAGTCTTTCATTTTTCTAAATAAAAACCATGAAAATGGATTTTGGTAGTAAGGTAACCTGCCAATATGAAGCAAATTTCATCATTAATCACATTCCTTATCACAGGCATAGTGTTCCTTTCTTTTTTCAGCAGCACTGGGCATGGAACTCAAGACCTTACACACACCACTGAGCTACACCACCAGCCCCATATTGTTTCTATATACCTGAAATTTCATTATTAGGAGGGGAGCAATGTTGATCCTGCCTTACAAATGTAGAAGATTGGAACTTTGAGTGTTTCATCAAAATAACTTGTGAAAATTTAATTTTTGTGTATGGTCTCTTTGGACCCAGGTTCATTTTTAGGTGCTATGGATATTAAGAGACCTTTTGAAGGTCATTTTGACTATCCTTGATGGATACTATCTATTTATGTCCTCTTAGAAACATTAACAACCCATTTCTTCTACTTTTTCTAATTTAGTTTCCACACTTACTATCATTTTATAGCTTTACTCGTGGAATGTTATAACCAAACACATTCTCAAATAGTATAATTTCCCATATGACAGCTAATGCAGTGTCAGTTCTCAGGAACAGATTTAGAAAAATGCTGAAATGAAAAGGAGTTTTAAATGGGATATGGGCCCTAATATTTGTTTCCTTGCCTACTGTTAGGAAATTGCCATTATGTGATACTTCCTTTGACGCCTTGTACAAAGGAGAACATAGAGTGGTTAACATAGCGTTTCCAGGAGCCTTGCTTAAAATTCTATGGAACTGTTAGGGAGATTTAAAATCTGGAACGGTGTTTCTCAGAATTCCACAGGAATCACGTAGGGTCCTTTTTAACTACATAAGAACCACTTGTGGTGCTTGTTATAGATTCCTCGTGCCCTGACCGCTAAGTCTTTAATTTGGTAAATCTGGACTAATCTGCATATATGAGTTGTTCCAGGTGGTCACACTGGAGACTTCAGATGTTGGGCTTCTTAAACTTTAATATGTATGTATCATACTGAGATCACAAGAAGATGCAAGTTCAAGGTTAGAATGTCTAGGGCAAAGCCTGAACCTCTGCACTTCTCACAGGTTTGCTGTCAATGCCTCGAAGCTCATTTCACACCTCACTCTCTCTTTCCTTCTATACGACCATTTTGCCACCATTTTGTGATTAACTATATGCGTGCAGGTTAAATTCTGACCTCCTTTCAATCTTAAATTTAAAAGAATCATTGCCTACCTTGCTTATCCTGTTCTTTTTATTTTCTGCAACACATGTAGATGGGCAGCGGTTGCGTCTTGAAGTGCCATCAGCTGTAACCGAGGTTCCTGATCCCAAAACGACAGCCCAGCATTCTGGATCCCCAGAACCCAAGATCATGGAGCTCTCTGACAGTGACCGACCTGTCAGCTTCGGCTCCACCTCATCCTCTGCCTCTTCCCGGGATAGCCATGGTTCCTTCGGGAGCAGAATGACCTTGGTTTCAAATAGCCACCTGGGCTTGTTTCACCAGGACAAGGAAGCAGGGGCCATAAAACTGGAGTTGGTTCCAGCCCGGCAGTTTTCCAGCAGTGAACTGCAGAGGGATAGCCCTGCAGGGCAGCAGAACATGGACCACAGCAGCGAGAGACAGCCCAGGAACCCGTGGGGCACAGAAGCAAACGGGGCGCCCAACACAGCTACAGACTCAGCTACAAGTCCCAAGCTTCTCTATGTGGATAGAGTTGTGCAGGAAATCCTGGAGACTGAAAGGACTTATGTGCAAGATTTAAAAAGCATCGTGGAGGTAAGGCAAACTTCACTTTTTCCAAGTTTGACAGGAGGAAGAAAAAGGCTTATAAAACCCAAAACAAAGCCATGCTCTTTGTGGTTGGGGATGCGTGCATGTTGCTTCCGAAGAGGCAGAGGTGTGAATGTTTAAACAGATCATAAGAGAAAGCATAGGCCTGTACTCACTGGATTAACATCCATGTAATATATGCACTCACAAGTTAATCATGTGTCACAAATAAGTATGATGGTATTTCACATGTGCCAGTACCTTGTGTTAATAAATCATACACCAGAGAGCTCAGTGACCTACAGGTGCTAGAGCAGGCAAGGATGACATAGGACTCCCAGCCTCCTAGTGAATGGGGATGTTTCAGGTGTAACTGACTAAACCCATCAGCTGCTCTACCTTAATCACAGCTCCCCATTCACCTCTGGGAATTTTGAGAACTGCTAATTCCTGAGTCATTGTCCTGGGGTGTGGCCTGAGCAGTGGGCTCGTCACAGATCTCCAGGTGATTCTAATGCACAGCCGAGCCCAAAGCCTGTACTAGGTGCCAGGCCCTGTACTCGTTGGCCTCTAGGTGAAGGGAGTGATGGATGGAAGAAAAATCACCAGTTCTATCTTGTCTTGGATATTTCCTTTTTTTCACTTTTAATGTAAATGGTTTTACATAAAAATTTAGCGTGATTATCATAATTATAAATTACTTACATAAATTATTCTATGTGAATTGAGCTCATCTCATGTACCAGATCACATCCTCTGGAAATTCTGTTATTAATTTGACTTTGGTTTGTAGGTAGGTCTTTGAGGATAAAGCAAGAATGACCAGTGGAACTCAGACATTAACTCATTTTCAATTTACAGTTATGAATATTAACATTTCAAGGGCAAATTTGTATATTACAAAGCTATGCTCATTTTGCTGTCTAGCAGGATACCAAATTCTTTCATTTGTTGATGTCTGTTGCCTATTTTAGGCTTTACCCTAAAATGTGTTTCAGAATATAGCAAAATATTTACTGATGAGCCTGTTCTCCACCAAATACATACACTGTTAGAGGTTTAGAGAAAAAAAGTCTTAATGCTATGATCGTGTGTGGAGTTCCACAAATGACAGAACCAGACACTGTCTCCTAAAAATAGTTATGTCATAATTTCCCAGTAAAAATAGAAAAGTCAATTGCCACTCAACCAAAACAATATGTGACACCAAATGTAGAATAAAGTGGGCCAATTTTTTAAAATTTCAACAATGATGTCATTTGTCCTTGAAAAGAAATACCTGTGAAACAGCCAAAAATTTTATAACCTCTCAAGAAACCTATGGGTGTTAAAGATTTCTGTAGTTTATGCTCCCTTCCCCTCCTACTTTCTTAGTAAATTTCCCACCTAATCAAAACTCACCTTACTAAGAGAGAAACCTTTAGTTACTGAACAGGTATAATCATGAAGACTCTTTTTTCTTTCTTTTTTCTTTTTCTTTTTTCTTTTCTTTAAAGTAATTTTTTTATTTTAAAGGGAATAAAACAAAATGATAAAACAGAGCAAAACAAAACAGTGAGAAAATACTGGATTTCACAAACAAGACAGAAGGAATCCCTCATAGTTATTATATTGCATATTGTTATCCTCTAAATAGATGCTCAGACTACCAGCTTTAGGCCTGCAAAGTCAATCAAACAATGCAAGCATTAAATTGTTTTTGTACTTCAGTTGCTATCAACTCAGCCTGTGTTCCTCTAAATCAGCCGGTTGCTTACAGGGTGGGGGTGGGGCAGGGGCAGACCCCTCTTGTCTCCCAGCCCATGTGCTGGCTGGCTCATGGGAGGGCTCAAGTTGGCTTATTGGTTCTCCTCCTGGCTCACATGGCTGCCACTGGCTCATGGAAGGGGATGAATTGGCTTCTTGGTTCCCCTCCCAGCCTGCAAGACTTTTTTCTGAGGCTGGTTAGTAAAACTTGAATAAGAAGAAACAAGATATGATTGAAAGAAAACCAATAAAGACAGAATTTTTTTGCTAAAAAAGTTTCAGTATAACTTTTACTTAGAACTTTCCCAATGCTCTTGCCTTTTTCCTATATCCATGAATTACCCTTGCTTTGCACAAGGCATTGGTGAGGTTTTCTCCAGAGAACCAGACAGTAAAGAGTTCAGGCCTGGTCCCTAGTGCTCAGGTATGCAATGGCAGCTCAAAAGCAGCTATGGTCACTATAGAGGAATGAATAGTCCTTCAAGTTCCAGAAAATCTTTGGGGCCCCACTTAACCCAGTGGCATAGTTTGCCGACCTCTCTTTCAGACCACAAATTTGTGCCATGTTTTATCACCTGTAAGATAGGACTAACAAATAGTACCTGCATAGGGTTCTTAGAATTGAGTTAACACGAAATTTCATAGAACCATGCCTGGCACATGGTAAATGGATGATAAATAGAAAATGTAATCATCACCAGCCTCTTCTGGATTTGCTGGTTGAAAGTGATCTCCACTGTTTTACCTAATGTTTTTCCAAAAATAATCAGGTTAGCCAACTCACTAACAACAGAATTTTAATTAGGAAAAAGGTTTTAATGAGTAATTCTGACATAATTTCAAATGAAATTGGATTATTTTTAATGAACTCACTGAAAATTTGGGGTGGAACATAAATAAGGAGACAGGTTTATAGGCGTGTGGCACTGTACCTGGCTCAGATGAAAAATTTTAAATTGGAAAGGGGCTACTTGTGAACAATCTACTCTGACAATTTTTTATCATACTTAAAGGACAGATTTTCCTTAGTTGGCTCTTTCTAAGCAAAAATTATTTCCAGAAGGGGGATAAAACAGTTCATTTTGGGAGACAGTTAAAAGTCATTTTCATTTATGTGGTAGCACAGTTTCTGTCCCGTGCACTCTGCTTTATTGACTATCATTTGAGTAATAGCAATCAGTAGTCATTCCCAATTTAATTATTCTCCCTATAAATGGTATACTTTATTTAAACGCCATATAGACACACAATCTTCACAGATCAGGTTTAGGTTTCATTTTTAAGATATATAAGTAGTGATACTTTTGTGAAAGATCACTGATACATACACTGATTTAGATGACACTCACATAAACAATGATTAGATATGATCCCAAATATCAGAGTAGCTTATTTCTGATATTCTCACTTTAGTTGAATAGTAGGATTCCCAAATGTTGGTTGTACATGCCAAGAAAGTTACATGCCTTCTGGCCCATATGTAGAGACGTTGTATTAAAGCAATCTAGAAATACACATTTTTCATTCCCTTGCCACTTAGGGATTCAAAAGTGAATGCTTTCTGGAAATTTAACTAAAAAATGCCACTGTTCTTATTTCTATTGCTCTTCATTCCTTGCATTCCTCCCCAGACTCTTATCTCTGGATCCCTATCCCACCTGCCTTGGCTAATCTATTCCCTGCTCTGCTCCCTGAACCAGTATCCTCAGTATTGATTTTGTGCACTTGACATTTGAGAGAAAGAAAGAGAGGTAAGATCTTGACTGTCACCCATGCCCGAAGGAACAATGAGGCTGTTATTTCCATCTCTATATGTGGCTCTTAGGAACAGTCACAGATAAAATGAGGTGATAAATGTGAAAGCGAGTTAAAAGTAAAATGGCCAGTACTACAGTTTGTGGCAAGATGGAACTCTATAGTTGGAAAGTAGAAAATAAGGGTCTCTTTCATGTTTAATGGGACCTTCGACTGACTGAGCAAGGACTTTCCTGGCAGAGTGGGTTTCTTTAATCTTTCTAAATGATCTGTAAAAGAGCCTTTGAAAGCCTCATAAGATCAGGCCTCAGATAGAGTTCATGGCCCGTTTCACCCTTTCAGTACAGTTTTTAAATAGATCCTAATGTTACATAATGCCATATAATTGAAAGTTACGTTCCCACTATAAAATTGCATCTTTGAACTCCGAGATACTAAATAAAATAATCTTTTGGTATAGTGAAGATATGCGTATTTTGTGGAAAAAAGTGGGTAAAGTAAAAAGTATAAAATGTATATTTTATATCATATGCCAGATACCTAGGATCCTTTTCAAATATCCATAAAGTGTGTTAAAAGCTAAGAAGTATTACAGCCTTAATGTCCAAAATGTAAATAGCCAAAGCTTCAGCCTGTCTTTGCTACAAGTAATCAGCATTATTCAAAAGCAGTTGCTAAGCAAGACTCAGATGGTGACCTCCACCCACCAGCCTTTATGACTGAGTCTGTGGGGACTCTTCGTTTATTGGGTGATCGTGTGGGTGGTGTCAGGGCAAGAGGACGAGAAAAGGATCTTTTCTGCACACTGAGTGACTTGGAACCCATGAAAGGCTGTTCACCTGTTGCTTAGAGACATGGCTGCTCTGGCTGCTAGTAGCTTGGGTTAGTTGGAAGGACGTCTGTCTTAGCAGGACTTCTCTGGAACTTGTGCACAGTGGAGGAAGGAAACCCATCCCCAGGCCTGAGAAGTTTGTGCAACAGGTTCACTGTGAGCTCTGCTTGAGGCTCAGTACAGGGCCTTGTGTGGTGTTTGAAGCCAGGACAAATTGGAATCTGAGTTCACCTTTGTCCTGAGGTCCATCCCTCAAGGTCCTCTTCCCAGCAGTCCTTTGGGAGACAGAACTGTTTGGTGTGGAAAGGGAAGTGTGTGTGTGTGTGTACATGTGTGTGTATGTCTGGGCCGCTTTTCCCTTAGCCACAAGACAGAGTTGCAGGGGATTTCCCAGGGCCTGCCACGATGCCCTGCACAGAGGAAGAAGAGCTCTGCACCCAGAAGAAGGCTATTTGGTCAGAGGGATTGTTACAGACTGTTCTTTGCAGATATCCTTACTTGATACCCACCCTGTTTAAATAGCATTTAGTACGCTAACCCTTTTTAGGAGGTTCATTTAGACTAAAGTTTTGTGAATGCTGAGGGAAAAATGCATTCCACGCTAGAGTATAAGACTTGGCAGAGAGTGTTTTCAATGAAGGCCTGTTATATGGGTGGACTTAATAAAGATCGTACACTGTAGTGCTTGGCACAATTTAATGTACTTTTTCTTTTACATGGCATTTGAGTACTTTTATGTGGCTGCATCTCTTTATTTTATCCTCCACAACATATCATAATGTGTGAACTAGAACTGTCTTAAAATCATTTGAGATTTATGATAATTGAAGCACATCTGTTAAGTTTGTTCATGTATAAATTATCTTTAAAAGTACATCTAATCACTGTACATAAAACCTCACATTGACTATGCATTTTATACCTCTTCAGTATTGCTATTGTTGTCATTATCGTTGTGACCCCTTCCCAAACACACACACACACACACACACACACTTGCCACTCAAAAACAGTAGCACATACTTAGAAAGTGATCACACCAAATGATTTTGAGTGTTACTCTCTTCCAGCCATTGACATCTACTGTGGGAGGAAGAAAGGGAACTAGTTTTTCACTTCTTCCCATTCCTAATAGGTTTCCCTATTTTGATTCTATAAATACCTTGAGATGGATTGCTAATGACCAAAGAAAACAGTACCAAATGGGAAGCGTTTGGTAAAAACACAGCAAGTTGAAGTTTGCAGAGTTGCTAAGCTAAAATAGCTATTGCCTATTCACAGGAGTTCATGTGGACTATGTCTGATACCAGTTTAGGTTATTTTCTCCAAGCCTTGGAGCCAGAACTTGAGTCAAAACTTAGAAAAATCAAATAAAATGTGTATATTGATCAGATTCTCATGGGAGCATGGTGTAAGCAGTGAATGTCATGGAGTACCTTAACATTTATGACAATTTCTATCACCTTAGTAGAAACCAAGAGTTGCAAATATCCTGTAAAGCTAGCATTTCTGAAATATATGCCTCAATAACAACAAACCACTAAAACGTAACATTAGCAGCAGCTGATACTTGAATACTTTCCATACATCAGACACTGATAACCCTACAACCCTGTGATGTGAGCACTAGTATAGTTCTATTTTAGAGACTGTTAAGGGTGGAGAAGGTAGTTGACTTGTCTAAGATCTCCTGGATGGTTAGTGGTAAAGCTGGAACTGGAACCTGGGTCTCACTCCAAAGACAACTCCTTTACCATTAGTCTACATTGTCTCATAAATCTCTTAGGTGCTAACAGAAGGTTCAGTGTTTTGGGACCAGGTAGTTCTTGGCTTTGGGGAATAGTCACGTGCATTGTAGGATGTCTGGCAGCAAACCTGGCCTCTACCCAGCAAGTGCTAATAGAATCATGATCCTCCTCACTTGTGATAACCAAAAATGTCTCTTGACATTGCCAAGACAATGTCTTGGTTGAAAGATACTGCTCTAAAGATTTTGAATGCATAGTGTATCAGTAAAGGTAGGCTACACTGCAGTAACAAGTAGACTGTCAAGAATTTAGTGATTTAACAAAAGTCCTCTCTTCACCTAAAACAGTGCTAAGCATGCTCAGGTCGATGGATCTGGCACTCCTCCTTGCAGTCATTCTGGGACCCATGCTGATGAGTTTCTACCATCTTCAGCATGTGGCTTCCAAAGTGGCTGAGATCTTGATTATCTCATTGCTGAAGAGCAAAAAGATGTGGAGACCAGAGGGAGAGGTTTTAGAAGACATACAAGTGACACACGTGCCATAACCACACCAAATCCAGGGAAGACCGGGAGATATAGCTGTGTACCCAAAGAAGGTAGGAAATATTTTTGTGAACCAGTAGCAGTATCTGCCATGCATTATATATAACTGAGGTGTTCTCATTCTAAAACTACACCATTGTATCATCCGCCTACATCCTGCAAAAGCAAAATAGAAGTAATGAATAGGGAAGGAGGGAGGGAGCGAGAGAGGGAGGAGTGTGAGAGAAAATGATTGATTTGGATGTTGCTTACTTGCCAAAGTTATAGCTACTCCCTCTACTAAAACAAAACCCATAGACACTTTAAAATAACTTTTTTATTTAGTACTTGAAGCAGATTCAGACCAATGTATCTTCCTACTGTTCCTCAGCCCATTTTTTAATGTCTCCATCACCCCTTTCCTCTCCTCTTTCACCCATCATTTTGAATTACCACCTCCCTTTTGTTTTCTACTCGTCCCTATCCATTTGACCTGCGGTAGGTTCTTTGGGGCTATTTAATACCACAGTTAGTATTTCAGGCAAGATAGAGGGCTGCCATGTATACCCGAGATCAGGGTGGAGATTCTGTTTATATTGGTCAGGTTCTGGAAACATGTGAGTGGAAGGAATTGGGCTGCCTCTATCCGCCATCAGATGCCGAATGCGGCTGTGCTGGGAAGCAGCAAGGTTCTTACCACACTGCTGAAGCTGATAAGAAAATGAAGTGTCTTCCTTTTTATTGACCCATCCTTCTTTTAAACTCAGAATAGGAGCCATTCTGAGAAATTAAAATGAAAAGTACGGGCACGTGAAAAATAAACAATGAAAAAGCAAATTATTTTAGTGCATCGTTAAGCCTCGTGTCCTCCAAATCAGCTAACATCATTTAGATACATTTCTGTAAGAAACTGAAGTCCACTCACATCTTTTTGGAGATGATATTTTAGGATATAAACTTACAATTAATAAAATAGTCCACTTACATTATTAACTTTTACCAGGATATGACTTTCAAATTACCAAGAACTTGGTGGCAATAGCATAATGATCACCAGTTGGTGTAATAATTATGGATGCAATGATTTTCTTCATTGTCTTCCTAAGAAATACTAAGTCTCAGGTGGTAGAAAAGTTGCCGCTGAGTTCCTGACAATCCTGACTTGCTTCTTGTAACTCAAAGCTGGATGAATTGTTGGAATTGGTGTAAGTCTGTCCATGTGTGGAAGGTCCTGAATCAGGCTTGGGAGGAATCTTCCCTGCTCTTCCTGGATATGGGAATGCATGAGCTAAGAACAGATCATAGACGGGTATTGTCTTTACTTCTGTGTCAGATGTCTAAACCTGAGATAGGAGAGGGAGAGAGAGAGAGTAAGAGATAGAGAGAAGAGAGAGGATACAGATGATAAGAGGGAAAGCGCTGAGTTGCCTACAATCGGCTCTTCAGTAATATGACATATGTGTTCACTCACTGAAAAATCTCTCAGGAGAAAGTAAGGCTTATGGGAAAATAGGATGCTGAGCAGAGCAGTCATAAACCCCATCAATGACACATAACAAAAACATAGGCCTAATTTTGATGTGCATTAAATGGTTAAGAAATGCTTACATACCATAGGAAATCTGAAGTCACTTATAGAAGACATAAGGTTCTCACAACCACCACTCTGTATGAGAATAAAAAGAAGTGAAAAAGAAAGAATGAGAAATAAGAAACATAAAATGAAGAAAGAGCAGAGAAGAAAATGTTAATAAAGAGTAAGAGGAAAGAGAAGACTTGGAGAGGGGAGGCCTCTGGTGTTGCTGCTTGTGAGGGTAGAGGAGCCCTGCCTGTCATCTCGGGGAGCTGTGACAGTCATGTCAGTGGGTGGGGCCCAAATGCACCAGGGAACCCCAAAGTAGCTGACAAGTTGTCCAGATGTGGTGTTTTTGTTTTTTGTTGTTGTTATTGTTGTTTGTTTTGTTTTGTTTTTGTGCTCCTGTGCTGCGCTCTGGAACTGGATACAATTTCTACATTTTCCCCATGTTTCTCACAGATGAAATCCTGTATAGCAAAAGCAAAATTCAGATATTCACATTAAGTTCAGATTTTTCCCTAGTTGCATGGGAGCAAATTCATGTTTTCTACACAAATGTTCTCTCAGAATTCATGATACTTATTTTTTGGAGAACAATGACTTGTTACAAACAGGTCTCACCACTCCCCTTTCTCCATGGCTTAGGTTAGAAGGTTGAAGAATACTCTGCCTATTGCCAGATATCATGGTCTTTCACTAATGTGAAATAAGACTAATAAAAGCTAACTTAATGTGCTTTTTATTTCCACCTTATAAGAACACCTGGCTTAAAGGAATTTCAGACTCTCTTAGTAGTATGAAAGTTGACTAGGGCCGGGAGTTTGGTTCAGTGATTTAAGCGCCTGTCCGACAGGCGTGAGGTTGTGAGTTCAATCCCTGGTGCCACAAAAAAAATAATAATAATAATAATAATGGCTAGCAAACTCAGAGCTACATATATAGGGCCGGGAGTTTGGCTCAGTGCCTTAAGCACCTGCTCTGGCAGGCACAAGGTTGTGAGTTCAATGCCCGGTGCCGCAAAAAAAAAAAAAAAAAAAAAAAAGAAAGTTGACTTATTTCTGAAAATCAGCCAAGTTGCTTGTAAATACACTAAAAATAGTTGGAGGCTTTTGATGCCTATGAAACTCTTCATATAGCAAAGAAACAATACAAGGAGTGAGCAAAATATAGTGTTTAAATTTTTAAATATTTTAATTAAAGTAAAAAAGACATATTGTCCCCCTCACAGTAAGTACTTCCACTTTCTTCGAGCACATTTATCCCATTGTTCTTTCACTTTCTGAAGCAGTTCAGGAAATTCTCTTTCTTGAGTGTCTTTACAAAGCATGATCAAAAGTACTAAGAATACTGCAACTGAGTGCCACCCAATGGAAAGGCATGCTTCTAAAAACATCACAGTGTGTTCTTATCTGCCTTATCCACTGCATCTGGTACCTGTGGCTTCTGGCTGTTTCCCAAAGTCAAAATGACCACGAAAGGTAAACATTTTGAATCACTTTAGGACATCGAGGCAGCCACAAGAAGACACTCAAGAAGACTTCCAGTGTTTGAAGCAAGGAGGAGTATTTTGAGGAAAATAGGATAACATTGTGTCATTTATTGCAATACATTTTAAAAATTTAAATACTCCCTGTTTTGTTTTGTTTTGTTTTGGTACCAGGAATCAAACTCACAACCTCATGCCTGCCAGGCAAACACTTACACCACTGAGCTAAATCCCTGGCCACTCACTGTATTTTTATCACAGCTGATATATCTCTGCTTCTGATGTTAAAATTGGAATAATATTTTTCCACTTACACTTACAGGTTCAGTTGACAGCATTTTAGAGGAAAGGACAGAGAGCATAATGGGACAAAGTAGAATATTGACTGAATTCTGCTCTTTTTACAGACATAACTGGGGATGGACATTTCGTGTGCATTTAAATTGTCTGCAGCCAACACGTCCCTATGAGGCTTTGCTTTTAAGGCAACATCTGACTTTATGAGAAGACATTTCACAAACTTCAGTTAGCTCAGGTGAATGAGCAGCTGTTATTACTGGCCTGCTAAAGAGCCTTTAATAGATTTCAAAGACTGCCTTGGGCAAAATTCTATTGAAGACTGGCTAAAACAGTTCCTTTCCGTTGGGTTAGAATCATGCTGCCTTTTGAGTGTGTGCCATCTTGAATGTTCAATTATACTGAGTGGGTAGAAAATTATAGAATTGAAGAAATTATGTTCTAAACAAACCACCCTACAGTAGGGAGAACTTTCCCATGGCCAGGAATGTCTTCCAAAGAAAAGGTGATTCTTGTGCTGGAAGAGAATTTGCCCAGACCGTGGGATAAGTCTAAGACAGTGTGAATGTCCACACAGCCCTGCTCCAAGACACCCAGAAAAGGAAGAGGCAGCTGCAGCAGATGCATCACTTATCAACTATGTAATTCAGTATTTAACTGTTTTGTGGTCCTTTATGTTTTTAGTTTCTCCACCTACTACCAAAATTGTTTTGTTCCTTAAAGGAAATGACATTATGCTGCTCCATATTTTACATGGAATTTTTAAAAATCATTTTTAAATGGTAAAATATACACAAAAATGACTATTTTGGTATTGTTAAGTATGCAGTTCAGGAGCATGAAGTCCATTCACATTTTTATACAACCATTACCACCATCCATCTCCAAAACTCTTTAAATCCTTGCAAACTCAATCTACTTTTTGTCACTATGCATTTAACTATGCCTCCTTTACATGGAATCATATAGTATCTGTCCTGCTGTGACCAGCTCATTTCACTCAGCATAGTATTTTTAGGGTTCATCCATGATGTGAAATCCCCTTCCTCTTGAAGGCTGACTGATATTCCCTTGGATGTGCAATGTGTTTTGTTTAGCTATTCCTCTCTTGATATGCACTTGAATTGCTTATAACTGCTTGACCTTTTGGATTTAGCAGAGTCACTCCAGATTTTAGAAATGGAAATAGCTCAGTTAAGCCTAACTCATTAGATTTTAAAAGAGGAACAAGGGTTTTATATAATGTTTTATACTTTATAAAATTTTATATATGTTTTAAACTCCTAGCACTCAGTACTACATCTGACACTTAAAAGACTAACTGTAAATATTTGCTAAATAATTACTCAGCTATTAATATTTGCAACAATTATTTGCTATTATTTT